>QLPI01012451.1:0-11372 GCA_003314275.1 Chroogomphus rutilus | reverse complement strand
ATGCAACCCAGGGTACCCAGGTGCTCAAAAACATTCTCAATGAACCAGTGACATCCAAGACTGTAAGAAGGAACCTGAAGAAGGCTGGTATGAAGGCAGTTGTAAAGAGAAAGAAGCCACTTCTTAGTGCAAGGCATAGGAAGGCAAGGAGGGAGTTTGCAGAAGCTCATCTGCAGTGGACTCTAGAGGACTGGAAGCATGTTGTCTGGTCAGACGAGACCAAAATCAATCGATTGGGGTCAGATGGAAGGAGATGGGTGTACAAAAAGGCTGGAGAGCCTTTGAATGATAGGCTAATTGAGGGAACACTGAAGTTTGGTGGAGGTTCTGTGATGGTATGGGGTTGTATGTTATGGGAAGGACCTGGCTATACTGCCAAAATTGATGGAAGGATGGATGGAGAGTTGTACAGGCAGATTTTGGATGATGAGCTTCAGGCTAGCCAAGAGTATTATGGTAAAGATTCTACTGTCATTATTTTTCAACAGAATAATGACCCCAAGCACACATGCAAGAAGGCCACTGAGTGGTTTTCTGACCATGGCTATGAGGTCATGAAGTGGCTAGCTCAGTCCCCTGACCTAAACCCCATTGAACACCTCTGGACTATTGTCAAAAAGTGCCTTTCTAACTATAAACACCCCCCTAGTAGAGTGCATGAGCTATGGGAGAGGATTGGAGTGGAATGAGAGAAGAGAGAGCCAGAGATGTGTCAGAAGTTGATTGAGAGCATGCCTAGAAGGGTGCAGGCAATGATGAGAGCAAATGGGGGCTTTACCAAGTACTGATATATACCATTTCTTGTTTAAAAAATGTGAGGGACAAAACTGTTCAAATGCTTCATTTTTTTAAATAATTAATATCTCAATGAATATTGAGAGTTACATAATCATCTTGATTGTGACCACAAGTTCAGAAGCAGAGCTATCTCCACTAATTACATCATATTTTTTGATTATGTAATCCTCCCATTATTTATAGTACAACACAAATGTTCAAAACGCTTGAACAGTTTTGTCCCCTACTGTATGTACATGCATGTCCTACTTATATAGGTTAAGAAGCGACATGTGAAATAAGGAATGTGGGACAATAAGGTGTGCAGAGCATGTGGGGGTATTGTCCACAACGAGTAAAATTAGAATGAAGGAATATAAACGGGGATAGGACAATGGAAATAGAATAATAGGAATGTGGCCAAGGATAGGACAATAAAGAGTGCCCAACTATAAAACAATAGGGTTGTGGCCGAGGATAAGACAAGGGTCAGATGTCCCAAGGTAAGATGGGTCGAGGATTAAGGAGGGGACTGGGTGGAATTAATGGATGGTGAATGGGGCAGAGTGGATGAGGGATAGGGACAAGGAATGTGGATGGTGGATATGCCAAACTGAGACTGGCATACCAAGTGACTTGCATATGGTGTGGGCACTTGTACGTGGACGTAGTCTGGCTGTTCGGTCAGCACTGCTAAATTACCGGACACTCGGTATGTGTACTTGACAGTATCCCCCCCTTAGTTGCTGAACCCATGAAGCTGATAGGCGGAGATTAAAATAGGGTTCTGGATACTGATGTGACATCATGGATTGTTTGGGAAATTTCCCAGGCTTCCCATCAGCCAACCGTATCACTTCCTCCCATCAAAAATCAAAAAATCGAAAGAAATGGGTGCCAAAACTGATGACGACGAGTGACAGTTCGAAGAGAGATAGATCACCCATCAGCATGATTGGGAGGAGAAGGGAAAGGCAGAGCAGGCAACACAAGAGGCCACTGAGGGTACGAAGAATGAGGGAGCCATGGTCAAGGTGGCAGGACTAACAGAGGCTGCCCATAGATAAGGAAAAGGCTAAAGACTTTGTCCTAGGAGATGCCACATGGCCAAGACGGGAATGGCAACTGCTACAGGAGATAGCCAGGTGGCCAAGGACTAACAGGCAGGAATGGCCAAACAGACAGAGGATGAGGGGGTTGCTACAAAACAGGCAGCAGATGAACAGGAGGCTACGAAGGAGGCTGTTAAAACACAGCAGGTAGAGAGGCCCTGAGAGGCCGACAAACAACCAGCTGAGATGGCTGGGATGACGGGGACACAGTCTGTAAGGGAAACCCTCTTACAGCCCCGAAGTATATCTCGGAGGCGAGCTAAGCAGGGGGAATCCAAAGTTATTTAATTATCTACTACCTAAATACATGTGGAGTCCTCACCTAAGCAGGGGGAATCCAAAGAGGAAAGTCTAAGGATCCCGCTGCTGGTGAGCCTCTTTTATACCCTTTATATGGGTGGTCTGTGCACTAGCTTACAAATCAATACATCGGAGTTTGTAGAGCCAATCTCCTGGTACTAAGTCCGAGGCTCGGGTATTTGTTCCGAGTTCTAGTCATCATGTGTTAAGACCTTTTCTGTCTCCACTTGGTGGTTTCTGGGCCTCTTAGCCTCGGAGTTGATCGGAGTTCGAAGTAGGACTTTGGACCTGTATCAGGCCTCGGAGCTGATTGGAGTTTGAAATGGGACCTCGGAGTTGGATCAGAGTTTAAAGAGCGTCATCCCCTGACACAGTCCCCCAAGGAAACGGGTGGAGAGATGATACAGAGGTGTGAGATGGAATGCCCAATAATGAAGGCATTAGAGGTATGGGGGTTCCCAATTCTTTGGGAGTCCCGAAAACTTCGGCACATAAAAGGGGCAGGAGCTTAGAAGCGGGGCCCAGTAGGGTGACTAAGGGTGGTAGGGGAGCCAAGGTGAGTTGCAATATTCTCTTGTTTTAATTTATTGATTTTTTTTATATAGCGCACAGAGGAGATCCCCAAAAGGTGGTCTCCTACCGCTCGTCCACCATGCGAGAAGTGTACAAAATGGCAGCACAAGTGCAGGGTCCCAGGGCCTGGGGCTGCATGCCAGGAATGCAACAGGCAGAAAGTTAGGTGCAATTTGGCTGCACCTCAGGCATTGTGGGCCAAGAGTCAGCCCATTATTGTGGATGACAATGACGATGAGGAGAAGAGCAAAAAGGAGACCAAGGAAGAGGATGAGGAAGTGAATGGGGAAAAGGAGGAGGCAGATGAGGAGGTGCAGGAGCCTCTGAGAAAGAGGCTGAGGTGGGCTTGTACCATCAAGCTGAGCAGGAGGACACCTGGGGTGGAGGTACTGTGGGCCAAGCCGTCGGTTGGGAGGAGAATGGTGGAGCTGTTAGAGGAGCTCCTTAGGAGTAACCACCGGATGGAGAGGGAATTATTCCTCATAGTAGGGGTGGGTTCAGGAGATGCAGAAGAGCTGGGGAAGATGGAGGGTCAAAAGGAAGAGGAAGGCAAAGGCAAACAGAAGGAAAAGGATGATGATGAGGTGATGGAAGATGGTGATGAAAATGAGACTTTAAAGTAGTCTCCTAATAAATGTTTTTTTTTGGCTGAAAAGATAAGAAAAGAAATAAATGCAAGTGAACATGCCAGAGTTTTTGGCAGATCTGGTCATGATAAATGGAAGGAAAGAGAGGTTGATGGTGGATTGAGAGGGATGTATTTGGGAGTGAGTGTGATCATAGGGTTGGGAATAGAGTGTCGGGATGATGTATAGGAATTGAGGTCAGAATGGAAATGGGGAGTGGTAGATAGAAGGGGGTTTTCAGGAGAGGGATATCTTTGGGAGGGGAGATTGCATAGTTCGAAGTATATCTAGCTAGTAGCCACCCCCCTTTTAGGTAGACATCCCATCATCTACTTGAGAGTGCTGGCCTCGAGCTGAGGGAGCAGGAAAGAGTAGTAAGAGCATATTAATGTGAATATATGGAGCGGATGAAACAAGAACAGATGGGGATGGATGGAAGAGACCTTGGCCAAATGTGTCAAGTGGCACTGCTGACCAAGAGGTCCCAGCTAAAGAACTTGCCAGCTGTTCTGGTATACAATTGTATGCAAAGCAGTTGCATTGACCAGGGCTATTGGCAGAGCTTCCAGCGATGGAACAGGATCCTAGGTGAGGCTTTTGGAGCAGTAGCAAGTGCTGACTGGTCCGAGGCCATTGGGACACACCTAAAGGCATTAGTGGCTTGACAGAATGTAATACTGCCCAATACCCTGTTAATCAATGGATTATTGCAGGTGAGCGAGTTGTGACTGAATATTGCTGACCGACAGATCTAGTGATGTGACAGATGGATGGGTGGACAGAGATTGTCCAGATGGAAGATCTAGTAGACATGTCTATATATTCAGTGATAACCGAATTAGCAGTACTGGATCAAGAATTCTAAAGAAAAATAAAGGGGTAGCTGTGAACGGATGCTGATACAATCCAGCATGCAAGGTGGGTTGCCGAGAATATTTGGCACCCAATCAGATGATGGAAAGAATTAAAATGAAGAGAATAGAAAGACATAGCAGCATTGATCTAAGCCTCACTACTGGCATCTGCTGAGTCAACACAACTCTCGGTGTGCTTAGAGGCCAACTAGTTTTCGGTCACCATTGCTGAGTCTTCAGCATTAATGTCCGAGGCATCAGTTGCCTGGGGGGTGGAGTTGGGACTGGTAGTTGCACAGGTTTTCATTGCTTTGGGGCATCCGGTGATTTTGTGATTTCTAGCAGCACAAAAGAGACACAGGTTTTTGTCCATACGTCTCTGTCGTTCGGTTGGGAGGAGCTTGCTGTCCTTGTTGAGGGTCTTGGTGTACTCGGATTGATTGGACTGAGATTTTTTACTGTCCTTGTTCTTTGACATGTTCTTATTGCTGCTGTTATTTCATGTGGGCATAATCATAAGTAAGGCACGGGAAGTAGTTTGATTCTGGGTATACTGTCAAGCTTTGGTAATACCGAAGATGTGGGCTAGGAATGGCCAAGTCCTGTAGGCCAGAAGTAGTGGCTTGGCTTCAACATACTCGTGCATTGTGCCCTACTTTCCGTGCATGCCACCAATTTGGGACAGAGGAGGTACTCGGGGGGTGCTGAAGTGCCGGCCCAAGTAGAGGACTTTACAGAGGACTTTACAGAGGAGAGGGAAGGTAAGGGGCCTAAGCTTAGTCAATACCCAGAATGAGGAAGTATGTACATGCATGCCCTACTTATATAGGTTTAAGAAGCAACATGTGGAATAAGGAATGTGGAACAATAAGGTATGCAGAGCATGTGGGGGTATTGTCCACAATGAGTAAAATTAGAATGAAGGAATGTAAACGGGGATAGGACAATGGAAATAGAATAATAGGAATGTGGCCAAGGATAGGACAATAGGGAGTGCCCAACTATAAAACAATAGGGTTGTGGCCGAGGATAAGACAAGGGTCAGATGTCCCAAGGTAAGATGGGTCGAGGATTAAGGAGGGGACTGGGTGGAATTAATGGATGGTGAATGGGGCAGAGTGGATGAGGGATAGGGACAAGGAATGTGGATGGTGGATATGCCGAGCCAAGACCAGCATACCAAGTGACTTGCATGCGGCATGGGCACTTGTATGTGGACATAGTCTGGCTGTTCAGTTGGCACTGCTGAATTACCGGACACTCGGTATGTGTACTTGACAGCTTGGCACATTCGCCATCCACATTCCTTATTCCCACTCCCTCTTCATTCATTATCCACTTGATTTCTGACAGAAGGGGCACCCGTGAAGGTGCCGAGGGTGCTGGCCCAAGGGAGGACTTCAGATGGGAGGAGAGAGGACAAGGAGGCGTTGATATCCAGAATGAGGAACTATCTACATGCATACACTACTTATATAGATTAAGAAGCGAGATGTAGAGTAAGGAATGGAGAACAACAAGGTATGCAGAGCATGGGAAGGCATTGTCTACAATGATCAAGAATAGAATGAAAGAATGTGAATGAGAATAGAACAATAAAAATAGGATGATAGAGATGTGGCCAAGGATAGGACAATGGGAAGTGACCGACTATAAAACAATGGGGTCATGACTGAGGATAAACAAGGATTAAATGTCCTGAAGTAGACAGGTGCAGGGTGAAGAGTAGATGGGGTGGGATTAAGGGGTGATGAATGAGGAAAGGGGTGAATGAGGGTTGGGGATTAGGAGTGTAGATGGTGGATGTGCCAAAGCTGAGACCGAGGGACCAAGTGACTTGCATATGGCTTGGTCACTTGTGCATGGACATTGGACTGATGGCTTAATTGGTACTTCCAAGTTACCAGATACTCGGTACATGTACTTGACACACTGCACAAGCAGAAATTAAACTTGGCAAGATAGTCATGAAGGACCATCATCGTGCAGCATGCTACTTTATCAACTTCACCTGTTAGGGAATAGGGAATGCTCCCTATTATTTTTAATTATTTTTTCAAGCAGAATCAGCCTGCAGAATCCAAACCTCTCCTCAAGAAAATTTCCACTTAAATCAGCCATATCTTGGCAATAAAAAAATCATAATGTTTTTGGCTAGCCAATTAAGAGTGAATTAACTCCAGTAATTAACTCTTAATTATCAATGTTAAGTCTCAGTAATACTGATAGTGCAGATGGAAGTCGGCCAAGTCCTGCAGGCCGATTAGGGTGGCTTGGCTTCAACATGCTCATGCATTGTGCCCTGCTCTTCCATGCATGCCACTAATTTAGACAGGAGGAAGACCCAGGAGAGTGCCGAAAGTGTTGGCCCAAGTATGGGACTTCAGACAGGAGAAGGGAAGATGAGAGGATGTAAACCAAGTCAATATTCAGAGTGAAGAACTATCTACATACATTCGCTACTTATATAGGTTAAGAAGCGAGATGTGGAATAAGGAATGGAGAACAATAAGGTATGTGGAGCATGTGGAAGCATTGTCCACAGTGATCTAGAATAGAATAAGGAATGTGTCAGAGGACGACCCTCTCCGAGTCCTAATGACAAGTCCGAGGTCCTATCTCGGGCTCCACCTAAACTCCGAGGATGAGAGACCAGAGTCCAAAAGACCACCAATGTCAGAGGGTAATCCCCTCTGAGTCCTGATGACAAGTCCGAGGTCCTATCTCGGACTCCTCCAACTCCGAAGCCCTATCTCAGGACTTCCCCCAACTCCGAAGCCCTATCTCAGACTCCCCCCAACTCTGAGGCCAGGAGACCCAGGTCCGAGGGACCACCGAGCAGGAGATAGGAATGGTCTTAGCATGATGACTGGAACCTAGAATAAGCGCCTGTTTTGATAAGCTAGTGCACAGACCACTTACATAAAGGGTATAAAAGAGGTTCACCAGCAGTGGGATCCTTAGACTTTCCTCTTTGGATTTCCCCTGCTTAGGTGAGAGCCTTACATGTACTTAGGTAGTAGTCATAATTGAACTTCGGATTTCTCCTGCTTAGATCTGAGAAGCCTGTGGGTAGGCTCTGGGTTTGAGTCCCATAGTCAGGCCTAGGAGGATGTCCAGGGCTGGGTGGTGTCCTGCTGGTTCCAGCCTCCGGCAGTCGAGATCAGTTCCGAAGGAGGGTTGCCCTTACAGAATGTGGATGAGAATAGAACAATGAAAATAAGATAATAGAAATGTGGCCAAGAATAGAATAATAGAGAGTGACCGAATATAACAATAGGGTCATGGCCAAAGATAAAACAATGGCAAAATATCCCAAAGTAGAACAGGTCGAGAAATAAGGAGTGGATGGGGTGTGATTAGTGGATAATGAGTGGGGAAGAGTGGATGAGGGATAGGAATAGGGAATGTGAATGGTGAATGTGCTAAGCCGAGACCGATGTACCAAGTGACATATGTGTGGATTGGTCACTTGCACATGGAATTGGACTGATCATTTGGTCAGCACTGCTGAGTTACCAGGTGCTCGGTATGGGCACTTGACAAGTGCCAGAACTGAGAGGAACTTAGGTCACAAATTAAGTCGATATTTGTACTGGCAAATAGTCCAGTCAACTGGGGGGTTATATACATGTAGCTACTCCTTGTATTATCTACTTGCTGACTAAAGATAAGGGGAAGAAGGGAATACAAGGGGTCAATAGAAAAGTGAGAACAAGGGAGTGAGGTACATGGTGATCTCATGAGCCACCTATTGAAGGAGTAGAACCTTGGCCGTGGAATCGTGAGGGGGGTTGGGATTGCAGGAACTTTGGATTGTTGCGACAGAATTGTGGAAGGCAGTCATTCCAGGTCTTATTGTTGGAAAAGTCCCGGAAAGGGTGCGGATGGTTTGGTGGGAATTAAAATGGTTTACTAGAGGCACAAGCCATAACAACTATTAGGAACCATATGCCAGCATGCCCAACTATTCATTTTAGCTCACTCAGCCTAACTCTGCCCTCACTCACCTATTCAACTATATGCCCTCAGCCCTCGAACTATATGCACCTCGTGTATCTGTCTTGGCATCACATACACCTGTCAATACACTCCACTCATTTACGTCAATCTCCATATGCTCACAAATCTATTTTCACTTCATTTACATTTAATATCCTTTTCATTTCATTCTGCTCCACTTTCCTTATTTGCAATTGTGTTCTATCTCTGATATCTGATCTGTTACTATGTTCCTTATTGTCAAGTCCACGATACCGAGCTCCAGTCCACTCGGCAATACCGACCGGCCAACCCTTACCCATATCATCCCTCACTAAGTACATGGCCTCAGCTCGGTACTGTCAGGAACCGTACGCCGGCAAGCCCGACTATTCATTTCAGCCTACTCAGCCCAACTCTGCCCTCGCTCGCTTATCCAACCATACACCCTCAGCCCACGGACTATATATACCTCGTGTATCCGTCTTGGCATCACATGCTCCTGTCAATTCACTCCACTCATTTACATCACACTCTATATGCTCACTATTCCATTCTGTATTCATTTACATTTAATATCCTTTCATTTATGTTTCACTCCGTTTTCATCTATTCGCAATTCCGCTCAGTCTTTCATATCCGATCCGCTATTACATTCCTTAGGGTAACTCCATTGGGAATCGGAGTGACACGTCACTCCACAATGTCACGGAGGAGATAATTATTTGGGGCGTAGTATTCTGTTCTTGCTTTTCACGATCCTCGGCTTTCTCATTCTATTATAGGAATCTCTTCGACTCCTAATAGATTAGAAAGTAGTATAAAAGATCTTGTACTCATAGTTCAGTCTTCAGTTAGAAAATCAACCTTGATTTCAACTAAGGTTCCTCTGTTCATTTCTGTCTGCCTCGCCTTTATGAAATTGGGGACCGTGTGGTCTAGTGGGCACAAAGAATAACATTGAAGCCAAGCTCCATCCAGAACCTCACCATTGCCTCGCCTTTGGGAGATTAATAATATTACGATTATGTCCTTTCTCTACATCATAACAGGTACATTCGTTACATCATCTGGGTACTCCTCTCATCCCATCCCCTCTATCCTCTCATTCCCCATCCGTTCCCTTACCTGTTTTCCCTCAGGACACTTATTATTCATTTATTACTCAGTCACAACCCTATTGTTTTATCTTCGGTTGTTTTCCATTGTTCTATTCTCATCCACTCTCTCATTATCTTATTCTCAGCCATATTTCATTATTCTATTCTCGTTTACATTTCTTATTCTATTCTTGATCACTGTGGACAATACCTCTACATGATCCTTCATACCTTATTGTTCTCCATTCCTTATGCCACCCTGTTCCACATCTTGCTTCTTAACCTATATAAGTAGCAGATGTATGTAGATAGTTCCTCACTCTGAATATTTACCTACTCTCATCTCCCCTTCTGTAGTCTAAAGTCCCTTACTTGGACTGACACTCTCAGTACCCTCCAGGGTCTCTCTTCAGACTAAATTAGTGGCACACATGGAAGAGCAGGGCACAATGCATGAGCATGTTAAAGCCAAGGCTGTCAAGCTTCGGGAATGCCGAGATGTCGGATGGGAACGGCCAAGTCCTACAGGCCGGAAGTAGTGGCTTTGGCTTCAACGTACTCGTACATTGCACCCTACTCTTCTGTGCATGCCACTGATTTGCAACAGATGGGGTACTCGGGAGGATGCCAATGATGCTGGCCCAAGTAGAGGACTTAACAGAGGAGGAGAAGGTAGAAGGGCCTAAGCCTAGTCGATACCCAGAATGAGGAAATATGTACATGCATGCCCTACTTATATAGGTTTAAGAGGCGACATGTGGAATAAGGAATGTGGGACAATAAGGTATGCAGAACATGTGGGTATTGTTCACAATGAGTAAAATTAGAATGGAGGAATGCAAACAGAAATAGAACAATAAAAGATAGAATAATAGGAATGTGGCCAAGGGTAGGACAATAGGGAGTGCCCAACTATAAAACAATGGTTGCGACTGAAGATAAAACAAGGACAGGAAGTCCTGAGGTGAGGCGGATTGAGGAATGAGGAGTGGACGTGGTGGGATTAATGGATGGTGAGTTGCGTAGAGTATGCGAGGGGTAATGGATAAGGAATGTGGTGTCATGATTTCTCCACTCCTTTCTCTATTACTTGTTATTGGACTCCACTACTCCGCCAGACCATATGTATAGTTCTTAGGTAATTAGTTAAAGCTCAGTCTTAAGCTGGTCAATACACCAACAAGTATTATTGCTCATTTCCCTCTTCCGCTCTCCAGTATTGAAGCTCTTGTTGTTGCTGACATTAGCTCAAGACTATTATATCCCTACAACACCCTATCATGGATGTTGATCTCCTACAACAAATTCTCGCAGGCCTGCAGCAAAACAATGCAGACCTGACTGCAATGGTGAACAACCAGACACACCACCTTAACCAACACCTAGCATTACTACAAGCCCAAACACCTCAGCTGACATCTACAACTACCTCCTCTATCCCATCAGCTGGTAAAATCACAAGACCAGAACCATTTGACGGCTCATCAGAGAAGATTGATATCTTCCTGCACGAGCTCTACCTGAACTTTGAGGACGATGCATCTTATTTCAAAGTGGACCATATGCGAAAGATCCGCTTTGCCTTGTCCTATATGAAAGTGAAGTTTGCGGCTCAGTGGGTAAGTCGTATCACAGGGGAACTGGAAGCAGGAACACGCAGCTATCAGAGTTGGGAGGAATTCTGTACAGAGCTGCTGATAACATTTCATGACCCAAACAAGAAAGAAATGGCTCAACGAAAGCTGGAGCAGCTAAGGCAAGGAGGAAGGCCAGCAACAGAGTTCTTTGTAGAGTTTGAGGAACATAGGTCACAGGTGGGGTATAACGATGAAGGATATGTTGCCTTACTCAAAAGGAACCTGTCTCCACAGGTGGTGGAGTGGATTTACACCCTGGAGACCATTCCAACAACATATGACAAGTGGAAGTCATATGCCCTCCGTTTTGACAGCCAGTTGCATGAATACCAAGCGACAAAAAGGGGGATTATAGGACCAAGGGCATGGCAGACTCTAAGAAATCCACAATCTACTCCAGCTCAGTCACTCG
>QLPI01012442.1:0-10075 GCA_003314275.1 Chroogomphus rutilus | reverse complement strand
GTACAATGGTCAGAGGAGAAACAAAATTGATTGTTCTTGAAAATGTTCTGCATTCCCCAGACATTGCCAGTCGATTTTTCTCCATTCTCAAGGTCAGCAAGAAAGGCTATCTTACCACCTTCTCTGGGCATGGTGCAATGGTAATGAAAGACAATACTATCTTTCTAGAAGCTAAGGTCCAAGGCAATCACTATTGGATGACAATCTCACCCCCATCTGTCTTAATCAGTACAATTGCCACAAAAATATCCTTAGAGATGCTTCATGCATGCTTAGGTTACCTCTCCTGGTCATCACTTCAACACCTCTCTGATAGTATCGACCTATCAAAGAAACATATACTTTCAACTTGTGAGGGATGCCTCCTAGGCAAATCAATACAATGGAAATTTCCTGTGTCGACTCACCGCCAAACAGAACCATTCACACTCGTTCACATGGACCTGGCTGGCCCCATGAAAACGTGATCTATACAAGGGCATAATTACCATTATATAATTGTTGATGACTATACATGCTACAAATGGGTATTTTTCCTAACTGGAAAAGATGATGCTTTCAGCTGTTTCAAGACCTTTCATGCACTAGTCACAACATACTACAATGGAACCCTTTGAGCAGTACTCTCGGATTGCAGGGGAGAGTTTTGTTCTACAGAATTCTCTACATACATGGCAGAACATGGAATGCACCATCAACTAACAGCACCATGGACACCACAGCAAAATGGTGTTGCAGAACGTGCAAACCGCACTATAGCCAAAGCCACCTGAGCGATGCTACACACAGCCGGTATGTCACCAGGTTTCTGGGAGTTTGCTGTTGCCATGGCCATACACGTTTGAAATCAATCACCTTCACATGTTGCCAGATATATTTCTCCCCATGAATGTCTATTGAAGTCACCGCCAGACCTTTCCTACCTACACACTTTTGGGTGCCTTGCATACGCTCATACTACTACTCAGTGAACCAAATATGATCCAACAACTATAAAACTAGTGTTCGTAGGCTATGATAATTCCACAAAAGGGTATAAATTGTAGAATACATCGTCAAATTTGACTATCATAAGCACTGATATAGTATTTGAAGAATTGGTCTTCCTACTAAAAACCCCTAAGCCCATTCACCAACCTAAGCTCATTCCTGAATATCTTCCCACACCAAAATTACAACTAGTCAATCTAATCCTACTGGATTCTGTTAATGAAGACAATGCACCACTACCCACTCCTGCACCAGGGCCTCCACCACCTCCTGGCCCTCCAGTCCTAGGTCTTCCACCAGAGGCACTAGTACCTCCTTTACAACCTCTATGATGCTCTCAACACCTTGAATGGCGACAACCTGCACCGGATGGACTGAATGTCAGCCCAGACAAAATCCAGTGGTGGATTCCAGCCATCACATTTTTTGACAACAGCATCACAGACTACCTAGCTACTGTAAATGTCACACCTACCAGGACCCTAACACATACAAGTATGTGCTTTCAACCCCAGAGGGCACACAGTAGCAGATTACAATGGAGGAGGAAATGAAATGTTTGAAAGATAACAATACCTGGATACTAGTAGATCTCCCAAAAGACCAGAAATCAGTAAAATACAAGTGGGTATACATAACAAAACATGATACACAGGGAAACATCGCATGTCTCCAGGCTCATCTTGTTACAAAAGGTTTCTCATAAACCGAAGGCATCAATTACAAAGACACCTTTGCACCTGTCACAATATTAGAATCCTTACGCTTGCTGCTAGCGGTCGCAACACACTTTGACATGGATATCCACCATATAGATATCAAATCAGTGTACTTAAATGGAGACTTGGACGAAGAAATTTATATAGATCAACTGAAAGGCTTTGCGGTCTCAGAGAAGGAAAATCAAGTATGTCTCCTCAAAAAGGCTATTTATGGCTTAAAGCAGGCAGGTAGACAATGGCACATCTACCTGAATAACACACTGGAAGAACTAGGGTTTCAGAAAAGTGTCTCAAATGACACATCAACTTTTATCAGACATCACAATGATGGGGGAGACTTGCTCATCCTATTAGTTTATGTCAATGATATTGCCATATTTGGCACAAAGGATATGATCAACACCTTCAAATTGCAAATTGCCATGTGCTATAAGGTCAACAATCTAGGAGAAATTACACAATTCCTGGGCCTTCACATCATTTGACCGCTCAAAAAGAATTCTCACTATCAGCCAAGAATACTACATTCGGCGGGTACTATAGCAATTTAATATGCTGGATTGTACTCAAGCATTCTGTTAGGCACATGTCCTGACATTTGTTTTCTGGTAAACTGGCTCGCTCAATATGGTTCAAATCCAACAAAGTCACACTTAAATGCTGCCTTTCACGTCCTTCACTATCTCAAGTACACACAGCAATATAAACTACAATATGGCAAAAACAACTGTAGTGAACTTATAGGCTATAGTGACTTGGACTAGGTCACTGATGTTGACGACCGTCAGTCTACCACCAGCTACTGCTACACTTTCACAGGTAGTTGGGTGGCTTGGCAGACATGCAAACAATGTACCATCATACTTTCTTCAACAGAAGCAGAATATATGGCACTCACTGAATGTGCCAAACATGGAAAATAGACCATTTCACTCCTGCAACAACTCGGTTTTGAAAACAACCCGATTGAGCTCTACACAGACTCACTTGGTGCAAAAGCCATCGTGGAAAACCCCATCTATCATGGTCAAACCAAACACATCGATATTCATCATCATTATATATAGGATACCATTTCAGAAGGCAGGTTCAATGTTTCACCTATGGGCACAAAAGATAACATTGCTGATATGTTGACAAAATTGTTTTCATACAATCGACACTGGTTCCTCATTGAGAAACTCAGTATTATACCTAACAACTCAATTGCAGGGGAGTTGTCAAGTGTCGATAATGCCGAAGATGTGGGTGAGGAGTGGCCAAGTCCTGCAGGCCAGAAGTAGTAGCTTTGGCTTTAATGTACTCGTGCGTTATGCCCTACTTTCCATGCGTGCCACCAATTTGGAACAGAAGGGATACTTGGGGAGTGCCAAAGGTGCCGGCCTGAGTAGAGGACTTTACAGGGAAAAGGGAAGGTAAGGGGCCTAAGCTGTAGGGTGCATATATGCATCTCACCCCTGAGAGACCAATATCAATATATTTCTTTTTTTCTATCAATTTCAGTTTCATTTTGTATGCAATTCAATTCTGAATTTTCCGAATTTTATTTTATATTTTTACCCTCAGTATTGAGGGAGTTATTCTGTATTCTGTACAATACTCACATATGCTTACACATGTACCACACGACGTGCATGGCCAGCTCTCTGGGAAGGGACTGGGAGGTTGGCTCCATACCGAAGAGGCTGTATAGGGGCCGGCTCAGGGATATATGTGGGTGAAACAACACCTGTGTATGCCTTCCTCCTCAGTGGATGACAATACTGAGGAGGTGAGCCGAATGTACAAATAAATGTAGAATTATGACTGATTTTCTTCTTATTTACACTGTAGTTAATTCCTATAGGTATATTTCAAAATAAATACTTAGTGGTTGACAACACTGAGGAGTTAATTCCTATAGATTGCTATATAAACTCTCTAACCTACTGCACAAGTTGCTCATATTCTGTCAAGCCCACAATACCATGCTCTGATTTACTTGGCAGTACCAACCAACCAACCCTTACCCATATCATCCCTCACTAGTGTGTGGCCTCGGCTCGGTACATTCGGTTCATCATTTGGTTCATTATCTCTATCCCACCCCCCTATTCTTTATCATTCTTTTATTCCCTGTCCTTCCCCTTGCACATTTACCCTCAGGACACTCACCATTTGTTGTCACTCGGCAGTGGCCCTATTGTTTTATGTTCAGCCACTCTCTATTGTTCTATTCTCACTCACTCTTTTGTTCTCAGTCATACTTCATTGTTCTATTCTCACCCACATTCCTTGTTCTATTCTTGATCATTGTGGACAATATCTCCACATGATTCTTCATACCTTATTATTCTCCATTCCTTGTGCCACTCTGTTCCACATCTCATTTATTAACCTATATAAGTAGCCAATGTATGTAGATGGTTCTTCATTCTGGAAATCAACTAGGTTTACGCCTTCTTGTCCTCCCTCCTCCTGTCTAAAGTCCTTTACCTGGGCTGACACTCTCAGCACTCTCCTGGGTATCTCTTCTGTCCCAAATAAGTGGCATGCATGGGAAGTAGGGCACAACACACGAGCACGTTGAAGCCAAGCCACTATTCCCGGCCTGCATGACTTGGCCATTACCTGTCCGACCTTTCGGTGTTCCCGAGGTCTGACATATTCCTACATAAGCCTAGTTGATACCCAGAATGAGGGAGTATGTACATGCATGTCCTACTTATATAGGTTAAGAAGCGACATGTGGAATAAGGAATGTGGGACAATAAGGTATGCAGAGAATGTGGGGGTATTGTCCACAATGAGCAAAAATAGAATGGAGGAATGTACACAGGGATAGGAATGTGGCCAAGGATAGAACAATAGGGAATGACTAACTAAAAAAACAATAGGGTTGTGGCCGAGGATAAAACAAGGGCAGAGTGCCCCGAGGTAAGGCAGGTTGAGGAATAGGGAGCAGACGGAGTGGGATTAATGGTTGGTGGATGAGGAAGAGTGGACGAGAGATGGAATGAGGAATGTGGTGGGGGTGGATGTGCTGAGCCAAGACTGGCATACCAAGTGACTTGCATGTGGCTTGGTCACTTGTGTATGGACATAAACTGACTGCTTGGTCGGCAGTGCCGAGTTACCAGGTATTTGGTACATGTACTTGACAGGAGTGTTGTAAAGACAGTGCCAATTGAGTAGGTTTCACAGTGTATTAAGGGTAGATGGTGCCCACACCAAATGCCAGGACACATTCATTTATTAGTGAGACTTTCCATTCATTTCCATATGTTCCTTTTATTATACAGTGAGGATGCACTACACGCTATAAGTAGGATACCTTGTACAGCGATTGTTCAGACACATCCGTTTAACAACTGTCTTAGGTTTGGAATAGCTGCGTGTAGAAGCTTGCCATTTCTACAGGTCTGAGTCAAGCCAAGAGAAGGGGAAACATATAAAAGAAACAATAAGGAAGTCCACCAATAAACATCTAACAACCTTGTCCACTACTCCTAAAGGGCCCTAGGATCAGTCAGAGGACTGAGTTATATCAAAGTATTTCCAGGTCACAGGCAACATATCTTCTACAATTTCTCCAGTATCCAATCCAAGGATAGGGGTCTAGGAGATGGTCGTGCACTCTCATCTTATGGTTAAGGGTGAGTCGAATGGAGTGGGCAGGGTAATCAGGATGGGATGGTGCCCTGAACTCTGCCTTGTATTCCACTCTACTCCTATCACGATATGCTGGTCTAGACATCATTCCAAGAAATATGTATGGTTCTTAGCTTTCTGGGCAATAGACTGCATCTCCTATCACAATGACTGAGTGTAGATTGGATGGGATCTTCTTCTGAGTGAGAAATGTGCCAGAGGAGGTACATGAAGATAATGATATTTTAATGGTTCTGCCTAGATGTGTGTGTCCTGGTGTCAAGCTTCAGTAATGCCAAAGATGTGGGCAGGGAGCGGCCAAGTCCTGCAGGCCAGGAGTAGTGGCTTTGGCTTCAACGTACTTGTGTGTTGCGCCCTACTTGCCATGCATGCCACCAATTTGGGACAGAGGAGATACTCGGAGAGTGCCGAAGGTGCCAGCCTGAGTAGAGGACTTTACAGAGGAGAAGGAAGGTAAGGGGCCTAAGCCTAGTCGATACCCAGAATGAGGAAGTATGTACATGCATGTCCTACTTATATAGGTTAAGAAGCGACATGTGGAATAAGGAATGTGGGACAATAAGATATGCAAAGCATGTGGGGGTATTGTCCACAATGAGTAAAATTAGAATGAAGGAATGTAAATGGGGATAGGACAATGGAAAATAGAATAATATGAATGTGTCTAAGGATAGGACAATAGGAGTGCCCGACTATAAAACAATAGGGTTGTGGCTGTGGATAAAACAAGGACAGGGTGTCCTGAGGTGAGGCAAGTTAAGGAATAAAGAGTGGATGAGGTAGGATTAAAGGATGGTGAAAGGGGCAGAGCAGATGAGGGATAGGGACAAGGAATGTGGATGATAGATGTGCCGAGCCAAGACTAGTGTACCAATTGACTTGCATGTGGCGTGGGCACTTGTACGTGGATGTAGTCTGGCTGTCTGGTCAGTACTGCCAAATTACCGGACACTCAGTACATATACTTGATACCTGGGTGTTGTAGCATTGTATGGGAATGAGCTCTGAAGAAGACATGATGACAAATGGGGAGTCTGAAGATCGTAGTGCTGAATAGAATGGTTGGCTGTGTGATGTGGTGACAGTAAAGGTGATATGGGATGAGCACCATTGGAGTCGAATTTGTAACATAGTAGAGATTGACATCTTTACTGTCAATGTGCACATGTATGATACACATGCCGTACATGTGTGGGTGCAGTATACATCTGACACCCATTGACCTATGGGTAAAAACCCATGGGTTGATGGGTTTGGGTTTCCCATGGGTTAGGTGTGGGTCACCTACATTTCACCTATAGGTGACCCATGCCATTCTCTAGCTTCAACATACTTATGCATTGTGCCCTTCTTCTGTATGGCCACTGATTTCAGAGAGAAGATAACTTGGGAGGATGACAGGAGTCTTGGCCTGAGTAAGGACTTAGATAAGAGTACAGAGGGTTACAAAGTCAATTGTCAGAATGAAGAAATACATACATTGATATACTACTTATATAGTCGAAGAACTAGAGGTGGAAGACATAGAACAGGGTAGCATAATGTATACAAAAGGAATAAGGTATGGAAACAAGATGTGGAAGCATTGGTCACAATGACCAAAAATAGAACAATTGAGCATGATTGAAAATAAAACAATAGAACATAATCGAAACAGATGCATAAAAGAATAAGCAAAGATAGAAGGGGATGGGATGAAGAGGAATGAACTGAGTGACAAACTGAATATACCGAGCCAAGACCACATACTGGTGAAGAATGACTTGTCACTTGTGTGTGGGATTAGATGGTAGAGATCATTCAACTAGTACTACTGAGTGAACCAAAGCTTAGTGTCATGTACTTAATATTGTGCCAGTGCCTGTATGCCTGCCTACAGTCAATCTCACACACATTCATGCTACTGCTGATTTTGGAAACACCCCAGGGGGTCACATGTACTCTTCCACTGAGTCTCTGCCTTGGTATCAGCCTGTTCCTTTAAGTCACATCAGAGCCAAGAGCTGTTTGTTCCTTAGGCAAAAGTACTCTACTATGTCTGTCTCAAAGGCCTTCCAGTTAGGATAATGGGGGCATCTGACTCATTTTTTTCACAAGACCTTATTGGTAAATTGAGCTGCTCATCTTGACTTGAAGTATTATGACAAGGCCTAGTGGATCCAGGTATTAGGAACCGCATGCTGGCATGCCTGACTATTCATTTCAGCCTGCTCAGCCTAACTCTGCCCTCACTCACCTATTTAACTATACACCCTCAGCCCATGAACTATATGCACCTCATGTATCTGTCTTGACATCATATGCACCTGTCAATACACTCCACTCATTTACATCAATCTCCATATGCTCGCAAATCCATTTTCACCTCATTTACATTTAATATCCTTTTCATTTACGTTCTGCTCCACTTCCTTATTTGCAATTCCATTCTATCTATAATATCCGATCCACTACTACGTTCCTTATAGGGTAACTCTGTTGGGAATTGGGGTGACATGTCACTCCTCAATGTCACAGAGGAGATCATGATTGGGACATAGTATTTCTGTTCTTGCTTTTTATGATCCTCAGCTTTCTCATCTATTATAGGAATCTAGTTGACTCCCTGCAGATTTGAAAGTAGTATAAAGATCTTGTATATTCAGTAGTTCAGTCCTTAGTCAGATAATCGACTTTGATTTCGACTAAGCTTTGTTCTGTCTTGCTATTCCAAAATTAGGGACCA
Source organism: Chroogomphus rutilus (assembly GCA_003314275.1). Taxonomy (NCBI): domain Eukaryota; kingdom Fungi; phylum Basidiomycota; class Agaricomycetes; order Boletales; family Gomphidiaceae; genus Chroogomphus; species Chroogomphus rutilus. Next base: position 1,987 of record QLPI01012442.1, on the reverse strand, counting down.
GTACGATCTGGTAGGTGCAACATATAAGTTGAAGCCTTTCCCTCCTCTGAACCTTGCCATTGTTTAACTTTGGGAGATATTCTTTATTTAAAATTACATCACTCTTTCATATCGTAACACCAGACTTGATCATTGGAGAACTGATTGCTGCAGACCATAAAATAGATGGTGTAATAGTTAAGGAAGGCTCTGCCTTTCTCTCAGTTGCCATTGAAATTGGAAGGAGAGGCTTGTCAAACTTAGGAGTCGGTTCAAGGCATAGGATGGGAAGAGTCTGCATATGCACTTGGTGTCGGGTCATCTTTGGGGTCATGAACTCAGAGTCTCCATATATGGGGTTGTTGTTCAGTTTAGTTATAATTGCACAAAGGGCTTTACTAATGGCTGCATTGGCCACTTGATTTTCTACCAGTTCCTGTTCCAGCCTCAGAAGCCACTCTTTGGTGTCTCATTCAGGATACATCACTGGGTGGAGAGAGTTGGTCACTGGCTCTTTTACAGCTATAAAGGAGGGGGTGTCAGATGTCCAGTATATGAGCGAGGCAGTTCTCTCTGAACCACAATTGCCAATCCATCTATTCTTAGTCTATTGAACCTCTGCTGCCAATCCTCAGCCCTCTGATCAGAAACTATGCCCTCTAACCTCACATTGTACCCACCATACACCAGTCATAACCTCACCTAATCTTTTTATTAAATGCCTTTTAATTTCCATTCACTTATCGCACCTGTTTGACTCAACTCTGCTCCTAGTTTCCTGATATAGAAGTACATCAAGATCCCACTCAAGATCCCATTTGGATCTCACAGCAGCTTGGTCATAAAGTTTGCTCAACTCCTTGTACTTTCAATTCTCTTGTTCTTTTGATCAGAGATCTTCTCCCCATTTGTAACTCCCCTTGTTCTTGGATTACTAAGCACTATTGGAATTTGAAATACATACTAGTATATAATATGTATGTAAATTAGTAGTTTCATAGTCTGAATATCAACTTAGAATTTGACCAAGGTAGACCTCGCTCAACTCTGAAACTGTAAGGGCAACCCTTGTGGTGCTTGTGGACCCTCACATAGAGCTGACAAGGGGGAAATCCTAAGTGTTTAGATACTGTCTATGTACACAAGAAGGAGGGGGGCTTACCTGACAAGGGGAAATCCTAAGAGGAAATCTTAGGTCCCTTGTTAGTGAGTCCATACTCTATATACCCTTTGCCTGTGCCTTGCTTCTTCAACATACCTTACCCCCCAGTTGGGCCCTAAGGTATGCAAACCCAAATCCCTGGTAACCAGCCCAAGTTGTCAGTATCTCAGCTTGGCATTGTGTAGAACTATAGTCAGTTTGCCTGTCTTAAGGAGAACACATCTCACATCCATCCCTTCCTTGGCCTGTCGGTCCCATCAGTCTATGCCCCTTTGCTCTCTACTCTTTGGTTTTAGTTCAGTCTGGAAAGTGGGTCACTCCTTGACAGAAACCTCTGTCCAAAGTTAGGGATGCAATGAGATCTGGAAGGTGCAGCACATAAGCTGAAGCCAAGCCCTACCTCAAACCTCTGTGAAGTTACAACCTTGCTGAGATATCACTTAAAAACCTCGCCGCTTACATTCTTAACAGATGTGTTATTTGACATTGAGGCCAGGTTATTGTATGGAAGGTATGTGAATAGTGTTTAGGGGGTGTATCTACATGGGTATTTATGATAATGTGAGAAGAACTAACAATATGCTCAGGCGATGGTGGTAGTTAGAGTGCAGAAAGTTCCTGATTCCTAGTCTAAAAATAGTAAGGATCATAGAGCAGTATATTTCAATGATTTTAAAAATTAAATTGAGTTTCCTATTAGATATACAATTCAAAACTTCCAACAAATTCTTAGGCTTTTCTTTCTTTTCTTTCTTTTGACGTTTTCTAATTCTGTTTGGCTTAAATGATAATGATGGTGATGATGGTAATAATAATAATAATAATAATAATAATAAGCATTATATG
>QLPI01012441.1:0-39156 GCA_003314275.1 Chroogomphus rutilus | reverse complement strand
TTGCACCACTCCCTGTCGTACCACCACCCGCTGCACCACCGGCCGTCGCCCAGCCCCATCCCATACCACCCGCCGCAGCACCACCCCCTCCACCACCAGGAGGAGCCCCCGCTATGGGGCCAAACAACGTGCCCGACCTCACCCAGGCCATCGCTATGTTAGCAAGTAATCTAGCCTCCCCTAGAAGATCAGCCCCCCGTGCCACCAAGGTTCGAGACCCGGATCCTTTCGACGGATCCGATTCGAGGAAACTACAAGCCTTTTTAGTGCAGTGCATGCTGAACTTCCATGACCACCCTGACACTTTCGACTCCGACAGCGCCAAGGTAACCTATGTATTATCGTACCTGACCGGTACCGCCCTGGACTGGTTCGAACCAGCCCTCACCGCCCCCGACGAGCCAGACTGGCTCTATGACTATGACGAGTTCGTCTCTGAACTCAAGACTAACTTCAGACCCCACGACCCGGAGGGAGAGGCCAAAGCGGACCTCGAAAACCTCCGCATGCGTGACAACCAGCGCATCACGATTTATGTAGTCGAATTCAACCGACTAGCCACCCGCGTCCACTGGGGCGACGCCGCACTCCGTCAGCAATTCTATAACGGACTTCCTGGGAGGATCAAGGACGAGATCTCTAGAGTAGGAAAACCGCGTTCCCTACTCCAACTCCGCCTCCTGTCCCAGTCCATCGACGCCCGTTATTGGGAACGTTGTTCAGAAGTCGCCAGAGAATCCGCCTCAAACCGGAACTTCGACCGCCCATACGATAGAGGAAGAACCTCCGTGAACACGTACTTGGCCCCTAACACAGGCAATAAGACGGCCAATGTAGGCCAACCCGCGACCCCGTCCAATGGCAGCAGGACTACCATGGACCTATCGTCCAGATTAGGAAAAGACGGAAAACTTATGCCACAAGAATGCCAACGCCGACTCGAACAAAACCTCTGCCTTTTCTGCGGTAGATCGGGCCACACAGCCAAAGAATGCCTGAAATCCCCTACCACGGTCACCCAAGGACACGCAGCCTCCATAGCAGAAGAAGTCGAGGAGGAATCTGAAGCATCGGATGCCTCGGAATCCAATGATTAGGCACAGGCCCCCGGCTCCAGCGCCAGTTGTTCACGTTGAACAAGTCGACAGCGCCTATGGAGCAAAACAAACAATGCATCCACTCTCTTCAGTTCCCGAAACACCGTGACCACCCGTCGATAAGTTTCGACCCTGACCCTCTGAAAATCCGTCAGATTCTAGTTACCGGACACCACACACTCACCCACCGCGATCCAACGATCGATAGGGTATTGAGTACTACTTTGTTTAGCCTACGTCCGAACTGATTCTTGATACCAAGCCGCAGTGCTCAAATTCGACCCCCGAAAAATTTCCACTCAGGAAATCATGACCCTCAAACCGTACCGCCCCTTAGACAAGTGGTACCACTTGTAGATCTTCTTGCTTAGCCTAGACCTTTTATTGATAACATGTTGAATTCACTAAAAACCTTGATACGGTTACTACCAAACTCGCATTTTTGCAGGACACCCCCGAGTTTTTCCCGACTCTGTCCTAGTGACAGCACCACAACGACACAACCAAGACCGCCTCGACCGCTACGACCACCACAAGTCTTTAATGACATTCTTCAAACAATTACGAAACAAACTAGTCTTCACCATAGATTAGAGAATGATTAACATCGGGATCGGAAGGATCGTAATGATGGAACAAGTCCACCCCCTTGCCCTTTCCTTTTCCGCTCGGCCCCGACACCGGGTCGACCGGATCAACTGACCGCCCCGCCTTGGGCGTCACATCCACCACGCTTGGATCCGATTCCGTCCGATCCCCCGTTGCATGAGTAGCCGGAGCAAGACTGCCGCACCGACAGTTCCACTTCGGACGATCCCGATTGTCAGTGTGGATAGCGTTCCGCATCTCAGAAGCATCGGACAGTCTCTTGACATCCGCTCCCAGAGCCCGAAGATGGGCGTCCATACCGACCAGAGCCTCCTGGATCAACCCCAGGACGGCCACAATCTCCGCACAGCCAACCTTCGGAGGAGGAGCAATCACCACCTCCACCCTGGACCTCTTAGAGGAGGACGCTTCAGGGACGTCCTTGTCCTCCCACCCCCGCTTCCTCATAGCCGCCCCTCGAACAACCGGCACTCCGTCCACTTCACACCATATCCGACTGGCCCGGCAGGGGACACAGGTCTTCGCCGACATCGTCCACTCACACCGCTTATTTCGCTTGAGACATAGATTGCAGGCCCCCGTCCTCAGATACGAGAAGTGCTCCGGAAAGACGGTCTGATACAAATCGGGGCGATACTGAGTCAACGCCCGACGACTGGACTCAATGGGTCCGAGACCCACCTCCCTTCCGACCTCCCGTGCCTTACGAACCACTTGATTCTCGAGGTCTTTCTGCACCGCGGAGATACGAACCCCCTCCTCCTTGCGCTCCCGACGTTTCCGGTCCACGTTCAGTGCAGCGGAACCGGGTCTGATCACGGGCACCAAACGACGTTCACCCCCGGAATGCCCCCTGGACGGTGACGGGACGGTTTCCCAGCCCACGGACGAAGATGGTCCGACACAGAATCTTCGGAACCCCCAAAATCCGGTTCGTTCTCGTCCTCCTCCGGACCTTCATTTTCCGGCGCAGGTGAAAGGGCACGCTCCAGTAGCAATGCCTCTTGTTCAACGGCACGGGCCTTTTCTTCCTCCTCCTTCAGTCGCTGCTCCTCCACCTCCTTCAGCCGCTTCTCCTCCGCCAACCTCTGAAGCTCGGCCTTCTGTTTTTCCTCAGCCTGCCGAGCGGCCTCTACCTGCTGGGACCGTTTTGCCTCCAGAAGGTGGACCTGCTCCTCGTACCGAGTTTTCAGGAGACGCATCTCCTCCGTTACATCCTCCGCGACATCCCGCGAGAAGTCCGACATAGGGGAATTCGAAAGAGGGGAAAACAACAATAAAGAAAACCCTATATATACGGAGGATCAAGCAGATGCTCGGAGAATGCCCATTACATACAAAATGCCTAAAAAACATTCCCACATCCTTTTCCGCCCTATTCACGGCAAGACAAGCTTAGGACCTCGAGGGCTCGGTCCTAGTGGGGGGATACTGTTATAGCCCATGCCTTCAACAACCCACACTAACCCCCACAACCACCCTCCCCTATTCCGAGACCTTTCCGACCGAAAGGACAAAGGATTGTTTTCCGTAATCTCCGTCCCCGACAAGTCCGACCGAGAATCCGCGTTCCCGCTCCCGTTTCCGTCATGACCGAGACACCATCCCCGAGTCTGTCTCCGACCAAAGACTCAATACTTTGATAACCGACGCGCAGGACCATCGCGTACCTCACTCCCTTGTTCTCTCTTTTATATCAACCCCTTGTACTCTCCTTTCCCTTGTTTTATGACCGGCAAAGATAATACAAGGATAGTCGCATGTATATAGTCTTCCAGTCGACTAGACTGTTCGCTAGTACGAATATCAACTTAGTCCACCCATCTAGTTTCCGATTCACTTCCGGTAAACTCTCGTCCCCTCTCCAAAATTAGGGACAGACGATCGAGGAGGGTGCAACACATAAGTTGAAGCCAAGTCCCTTCGACCTCGAACACCCCAGTGACCGGATCGAACCAATCCGCGACCGACAATAAGTTCCCGGTGCTTCCGCCCCCGTCCGTAGTCCGTCCGACCCCGCCTTCGGTCCTCGGCCCCGTCACGGGCTCCACGCCAATCCGAATAAGTCCTTTCGGAAGTACTAACTAAGCACCCGACACGCGGACTTAACAGCCTTGTCTAACTCAGCTAGAATAGTATCTGGCATGTTGCCAGATCCTTGTGCAAAATGGTAGATATGACACTTGAGTCACGTGACCTTAGTAGAATCCATGTCATCTACCTTATCTGTGGGAATGTATTTATATATATGGAATATTTCCTTATATGGGTGCTTATGTCAGTGCAAAAATTTTGGGACCAAAAAAACTTTTACAGTGTCAGACTGCTTAAAAATGTGATTATGAATTTTGGGAAGATGTTTGAAAGTTTGGATATACTACATTTGCAATAGTGATTTTTTTCAAAAAGTAAAACCAAGACCATGTACATATAGTTCTATGCCATTGATCTGTGGTCTCAGAATAATTTTTTTGTCAATGTTGCCAGATCCTTGTGCAAAATGGTGGAATGTGACATTTGAGTCACATGACTATGGCAGAAACCATTTGTCTTCTACCTTACTTGGACTTGAATACTAGAGTCTAGACTTCCTAGCCTTAGTCATGACTTGGACTTGTAGACTGACTTAAGACTTTAACTTGTGAACTTGTTATTACAAAGGTGAGCCAGAGGCCTTTATATACAAAAACCAAGCAATGATGTAAAAAGATGCGAGAGGTTGGCTATGTCAGTTGAATGACAAAGCATGAGAACAGAGTATACAAAAGAGGAAACTATGGAGAAACTCTGGAGAAATGATACAGTATCAAGGCTGCACAAATAGGGGCTAGGGGCTATGATAGGGGGAGACTAACCAGATAGGTAAGGATGATGAGTAACAATGAGAAAAGACTAACAGAATAGAAAACAGGTCTTGTTGTAGAGACAGTGCCGATTGAGTGGGTTTTACAGTGTATTAAGGGTAGATGGTGCCCACACCAAATGCTGGGACACATTTATTTATTAGTGAGACTTTCCATTCATTTCTATATGTTTCTTTTATTATACAGTGAGGATGCGCTACACACTATAAATAGGATACCTTGTACAGCGGTTGTTCAGACACGTCTGTTTAACAACCATCTTAGGTTTGGAATAGCTGCGCGTAGAAGCTTGCCATTTCTACAGGTCATGGGCCTCAAGCCCGTTCTTTTCCACAACCTACTTTGACAAAACATTTGCTCTAAAATACTGTCTCAAATGATAAAGATGGCCAACTCTACACCTGCCAAACTACTCCAACAAGTTCCAAAGTTTGATGGCATGAACTGGGAAAATTAGTCCTTCTCGACCAAAGTGGCACTCCTATTCCTCAATGCACTCGGTATTGCCAAAGGTACTGAAACACCTCCCACCGATGTTACAAAACTCGAGGAATATGAGAAACGCACTCGCCAGGGTCTATCATTGATCCTTGTGTCTGTAGATGTTATCGTATTCCAGTCACTCAACATCAAGAAGAGCTTAAAAGAAAACTGGGATGCTCTCATGGCCTAATATGGCACTAGAACTGGCCTAAGCCTTTGGGTAGACTTTGAAAAATACACTACCACCCATTTCCTCACTGACACCCCACTGATGCAGCAAATTGATTCCAAATCAGAACTGTGTTCCCATATTACTGCTACTAGTATCCCTATCAGCGACTCACTCCACATCCTCCTTCTTCTCCAATCACTCCCTGACATGTATGAAGTGGTCAAGCAGACTTTTCTCGCTATGATTGACTTCAGTACTGCCAATGTTGCCACCATCGCAAATGTATGATCCTGCATTTTGTCAGAAGAACTATGCCAAGGAACATCCCCTAGCATCAGTGGTGTAAAAAGGAGCACCAAACCTCCTAAAGACAAATGCAATTATTGCAGTGGAATAGGACATTGGGAGAAGGACTGTTGGCAAAACAATGTGGTCTCTCATGCAAAGAGGCACAAGCTGAGCAAAAAGGGAAGGACAAAAAAGGAAAAGATAGAAAAGGAAAAATGACAGGAAAAAGTGACAAAAACACTGCATCAGTTAGTGCAATTATAATGGAAACTCCTAACCCCCCTCCTGGTAGTACATGCGATATACCTACCACAGCTGCCTCCGAAACCATCTGCTTCTATGTCACATGTAATAACAAATGGATGTTAGACTCAGGATGTACTCACCACATCACATCTGACAGGAACGATTTTACCACATATCATCTCCTCCCCACTGCACAAACTGCATGGTTCACTGATCAAAAATCATACACAATATATATTGGCATAGGCACTATAAAAGAAACTACATGGGTCAGAGGAGAAACAAAATTGATCGTTCTTGAAAGTGTTCTGCATTCCCCAGACATTGCCAGTTGATTTTTCTCCATTCTCAAGGTCAGCAAGAAAGGCTATCTTACCACCTTCTCTGGGCATGGTGCAATGGTAATGAAAGACAATACTATCTTTCTAGAAGCTAAGGTCCAAGGCAATCACTATTGGATGACAATCTCACCCCCATCTGTCTCAATTAGTGCAATTGCCACAAAAATATCCTTAGAGATGCTTCATGCATGCTTAGGTTACCTCTCCTGGTCATCACTTCAATGCCTCTCTGACAGTATTGACCCATCAAAGAAATGTGTACTTTCAACTTGTGAGGGATGCCTCCTAGGCAAATCAATACGATGGAAATTTCCTGTATCGACTCACTGCCAAACAGAACCATTCACACTCGTTCACATGGACCTGGCTGGCCCCATGAAAATGTGATCTATACAAGGGCATAATTACCATTATATAATTGTTGATGACTATACATGCTACAAATGGGTATTTTTCCTAACAGGAAAAGACGATGCTTTCAGCTGTTTCAAGACCTTTTATGCACTAGTCACAACATACTACAATGGAACCCTTTGAGCAGTACTCTGGGATTGCAGAGGAGAGTTTTGTTCTACAGAATTCTCTACATACATGGCAGAACATGGAATGCACCATCAACTAACAGCACCATGGACACCACAGCAAAATGGTGTTGCAGAACATGCAAACCGCACTATAGCCAAAGCCACCTGAGCGATGCTGCACACAGCTGGTATGTCACCAGGTTTCTGGGAGTTAGCTGTTACCACAGCCATACATGTTCGAAATCAATCACCTTTACATGTTACTGGATACATTTCTCCCCATGAATGTGTATTGAAGTCACTGCCAGACCTTTCCTACCTACACACTTTTGGGTGCCTTGCATATGCTTATACTACTACTCAGCGAACTAAATATGATCCAACAACTACAAAACTAGTGTTTGTAGGCTATGATAATTCTACAAAAGGGTATAAATTGTGGAATACATTGTCAAATTTGACTATCATAAGCACTGATGTAGTATTTGAAGAATCGGTCTTCCTACTAAAAACCCCTAAGCCTATCCACCAACCTCAGCTTATTGCTGAACATCCTCCCACACTAAAATCACAACTAGTCGATCTAATCCTACCAGATTCTGATGATGAAGACGATGCACCACTATCCACTCCTGCACCAGGGCCTCTGCCACCTCCTGGCCCTCCAGTCCTGGGTCTTCCACCAGAGGCATTAGTACCCCCTTTACAACCTCTATGATGCTCTCGACGCCTTGAATGGCAACAATGTTGGGGAATGGGGAATTCTCTAGTAGATATGAAGGGCCATAGACCAGGATCAGCATAAAGGATTCCAAACCTCTCTCACTCAGAAAATAACTCAACAAACCAGTCCTGAATTGACTACCAAAAAAATATAATAATTTTGGCTGGCCATTTAAGAGTGAATTACTCAAAGTAATTAACTCTTAAGCTATCAAACTCTTCAAGCCCAAGGAAATACTCCAAAAACACTTACATTTTTTGCTTATTTCTATTTGGACCCACATCCAGGTGCCAAACACTTATACATGGAAAATAGCGCCAAACTGCTGGCTCAAGCTCTCAAGACTCAATTGTACAACAAATTCCTGGGCTTAGGTAATAGCTATTACACATTAGGTCAGCCCAGAAGCTCGGCTCACTTACTATTAATATTTCCTGACTTGACCAGTCACGAGACTACCAGCCATGGGAATATGACTCATTAGTGACTATAGGGTGACTCATAACTGCTATAGGCTTCCAGGACCTTCCATTCCTTTCCACACCCTTCCACTAATTTCAGGAAGGTCTTGCCTTATCGGGGAGCTACATAATCAGCTTAGAATTAGTATATATAGAGACTAGTTCTGTGGCGTAAAAGTAACCTAACAATCTATCTTACTATCACCCATAATCCATTGGATTATCTTGTGTATCAAGCACCCTTAGATACATTGATCCGAAGGTCAGTGCCACCCACTCCAGTACGTTGGTCCGAAGGCCAGTGCCACCTTCTCATAGGTATGTTGATCCAAAGGTCAGTGCCTCCTTCTCTTGAGTATGTTGATCCGAAGGTCAGTGCTTGATAAAGGGTTCTCGGTTAAAACATAAAGGTATGCAAAAACATAGTAAAAGAACTAAATCAGATTTATAGAACATCCGTGGAAATAATCCTAGGCAAGGGTGGAATAATAGTTCACGAACACAAACTATTATTCCTACACGTAATTGAAAAGGCACCTACCAAGGCCCCCTCTAAACAATTCTTTTTGGACATTAGCCCAGGCAGGCTTTCACTTGCCCATGTCTTGTCGGAGAACTTGATTAGGCTTTCTTTACACCAAAGTTTTGTCACGGTTCTCGGGTTACCTCACTTATGGTTCCAAAACAGACAACCTGCACCGGATGGACTGAATGCCAGCCTAGACAAAATCCAGTAGTGGATTCTGGCTGTCATATTTTTTGACAACAGCATCACAGCCTACCTAGCTACTATAAATGTCACACCCACCAGGGACCCTAACACATACGAGTATGTGCTTTCAACCCCAGAGGGCACAAAGTGGCAGATTGCGATGGAGGAGGAAATGAAATGTTTGAAAGATAACAATACCTGGATACTAGTAGATCTCCCAAAAGACCAGAAATCAGTAAAATGCAAGTGGGTATACATAACAAAACACAATACACAGGGAAACATCACATGTCTCCAGGCTTGTCTTGTTGCAAAAGGTTTCTCATAAACCAAAGGCATCAATTACGAAGACACCTTTACACCCATCGCAAGATTAGAATCCTTACGCTTGCTGCTAGTAGTCACAACACACTTCGACATGGATATCCACCATATAGATATCAAATCAGTGTACTTAAATGGAGACTTGGATAAAGAAATTTATATAGATCAACTGAAAGGCTTTGGGGTCTCAGGGAAGAAAAATCAAGTATGTCTCCTCAAAAAGGCTATTTATGGCTTAAAGCAGGCAGGTAGACAATGGCACGTCCACCTGAATGACACACTGGAAGAGCTAGGGTTTCAGAAAAGTGTCTCAAATGACACATCAACTTTTATCAGACATCACAACGATAGGGGAGACTTGCTCATCCTATTAGTTTATGTTGACAATATTGCCATATTTGGCACAAAGGATAAGATCAACACCTTCAAATTGCAAATCACCATGTGCTATAAGGTCAACAATCTAGGAGAAATTATGCAATTCCTCAGCCTTCATATCATTTGACCGCTCAAAAAGAATTCTCACTATCAGCCAAGAATACTACATTCAGCTGGTACTACAGCAATTCAACATGCTAGATTGCGCTCCAGCATTCACCCCTTTTGCAGCTGGAATGAAGCTACAAATGAGCAGTGATGACATGCCAAATCACCAACATGGTATCCTCTATCAACAAATTGTTGGGTCCCTTATGTATTTCATGTTGGGCACATGTCCTGACATTTGTTTTGTGGTAAACCGGCTCGCTCAATATGGTTCAAATCCAACAAAGTCACACTTAAATGCTGCCTTTCACGCCCTTCACTATCTCAAGTACACACAGCAATATAAATTACAATATTGCAAAAACAACTGTAGTGAGCTTATAGGCTATAGTAACTTGGACTGGGTTGCTGATGTTAATGACCGTCGATCTACCACCGGCTACTGCTACACCTTCACAGGTGGTTGGGTGCCTTGGCAGATATGCAAACAATGTACCATCACACTTTCTTCAACAGAAGCAGAATATATGGCACTCATTAAATGTGCCAAACATGGAAAATGGACCATTTCCCTCCTGCAACAACTCAGTTTCAAAAATAACCCAATTGAGCTCTACACAGACTCACTTGGTGCAAAAGCCATTGTGGAAAACCCCATCTATCATGGTCGAACCAAACACATCGATATTCGTCATCATTATATACGGGATACCATTTCAGAAGGCACATTCAATATTTCACCTATGGGTACACAAGATAACATTGCCAACATGTTGATAAAATTGTTTTCATGCAATCAACACTGGTTCCTCATTGAGAAACTCAGTATCATACCTAACAACTCAATTGCAGGGGAGTGTTGTAAAGACAGTGCCAATTGAGTGGGTTTCACAGTGTATTAAGGGTAGACCCACACCAAATGCCAGGACACATTCATTTATTAGTAAGACTTTCCATTTGTTTCTATATGTTTCTTTTATTATACAGTGAGGATGCACTATACGCTATAAGTAGGATACCTTGTACAGTGGTTGTTCAGACACATCCGTTTAAAAACTGTCTTAGGTTTGGAATAGCTGCGTGTAGAAGCTTGCCATTTCTACAGGTCTGAGTCAAGCCAAGAAAAGGGGAAACATATAAAAGAAACAATAAGGAAGTCTACCAATAAACATCTAACAACCATGTCTACTACTCCTGAGGGGCCTTAGGATGAGTGAGGGGACTGAGTCATATCAAAGTATTTCCAGGTCACAGGCAACATATCTTCTGCAATTTCTCCAGTATCCAATCCAAGGATAGGGGTCTAGGAGTAGGAGGACTAATGGGTATATGGTCATGCACTCTCATCTTGTGGTTAAGGGTGAGTTGAATGGAGTGGGCAGGGTAATCAGGATGGGATGGTGCCCTGAACTCTGCCTTGTATTCCACTCTACTCCTATCATGATATGCTGGTCTAGACATCATTCCAAGAAATATGTATGGTTCTCAGCTTTCTGGGAAATAGACTGCATCTCCTATCGCAATGCCTGAGTGTAGATTGGATGGGATCTTCTTCTGAGTGAGAAATGTACCAGAGGAGGTACACAAAGATAATGATATTTTAATGGTTCTGCCTGGATGTGTGTGTCCTGGGTGTTGTAGCATTGCATGGGAATGAGCTCTGAAGAAGACATGATGACAAATGGGGAGTCTGAAGATTGTAGTGCTGAATAGAATGGTTGGCTGTGTGATGTAGTGGCAGTGAAGGTGATATGGGATGAGCGCTGTTGGAGTTGAATTCATAACATAGTAGAGATTGACATCTTTACTGTCAACGTGCACATGTATGATACACATGCCATACATGTGTGGGTGCAGTATACACCTAACACCCATTGACCTATGGGTAAAAACCTATGGGTTGATGGGTTTGGATTTCCCATAGGTTAGGTGTGGGTCACCTACATTTGACCCATAGGTGACCCATGCCATTCTCTAGCTTTAACATACTCATGCATTGTGCCCTTCTTCTGTATGGCCACTGATTTCAGAGAGAAGATAACTCGGGAGGATGCCAAGAGTCTTGGCCTGAGTAAGGACTTAGACAAGAGTACAGAGGGTTACAAAGTCAATTGTCAGAATGAAGAAATACATACATCGATACACTACTTATTGTTAACAGAAATGGGCATCAGGCCCAGTGGGAACGTAGGGGCTAGGGGAGCTAGGGCCGGTACACCGTCTCATGGTTATATACCACATTTCTTCTTTTCTTTATCTTCATGTACGGCCTTGATGGCCGATACATACATAAACCCTCATGGACTTTCCTCGAACCTCAGCTGTTACACTTTCGTGTCCGTCTGAGATATGCATACTTATTCACTACGGACTACTAGTTACTGACTATCTACTTAGTTAACTGCGCTGCTGTTTTCAGGTTATGGGCCCCGGCCGAACTTAGACAGACACAAAACACAACAACGTTGAGGCAATCCCTGTTCCAACACTTTACCATCATCTACCCTACAATGACAACTACAAAGAACACCACGGGTTACTCCAACCCCCTGATCTTCACCGACGAGGAGAAGTTCGACGGCACCAACTGGCTAGACTGGAGCGAGGCGATACTAGTCACCACCCGTATCCAGGGCACCAAGGCCTACCTCGAGGGAAATGTTACTATTCCCACTACCACTGCACTAGTGACACCCACAACAGCTGAGACACCTTGGACATCACCCTCCCCCTCCTTCGACGAATATGATGTTCATGACACCTGGACAATGGCGCTATTATGCTACAACATCAAGAACCCTACGGGTCTTGGTGTCAAAACTGATGGCACTGCAGCAGAGGCTTGGACCTCCCTAGTATCCCAGTACAAGATCATGAGTGACCTCGCACTTGTCAATGCGCAGTGGGAACTATCCGGGATAATCTATCATGACGGCGACGATCTCCTTGCCCATGTTGCCAACCTCCGAATGAAGTGGGTGAAGGCAAATTCCATTGGGGCAGCGATCAAAGACACCAACTTTCGCATGATACTCTTGCAATCACTACCAGCATCGTGGGACTCTCTTGTCACAACCCTTGATGCCTACAAGTCCTTGGGAGATGTCATAGCATGCATCACAATGCATTGGGACCGCATCAACCGCTCGGCTAAGGGTAACACATCAGCGATTGCACTCAAGGCAGATGCCAAATGGGCGGCCCAGAACCAACTCATCTGCACCAACAAGAACTGTGGTAGACATGGCCACCTCATCACAGACTGCTACTGGGAAGGAGGAGGAAAGAAAGGCCAATTCCCACCTGGCTTTGGATGAAGAGGGGGAGAACAGGCTCTGCGTCATCGATGGTCAGCCCCACATCCTCGTCCTACACCCAAACCACAGCAAAGGCGGCAGACACTGAGACCGCATATGCACTGATAGTGGCATTCACCCCTCAGGATCAGAGGGATACCCCACCCATGATCCATTACAGTGATAGACCCCACCACCAACTGGAAGAAATGACTGCGTACCTCATATCGGACGACACTGAGACTGTTGTACTTAGAGTGTCGCATGTACCAGAGGAGACAGACGTTTGGGCATTAATGGCAAACGTAGATGATCACTGTACTCACATATGCAGACTCTGGAGCGAGCAATCACTGCTTCAGAAATAAGAATGATTTCTCCTCCTACATTGAGTTTCCTGAGGCACGAGAAGGACAAGCTGCAAGCAAAGGAGCACACTTCAAGATCCTAGGTAAAGGAACCATGATCAAAGAGTACCGCTCCAACGGGAAATTTACCAAACTCACTTTCCAGAATGCTCTCCACACCCCCGACTTCACAGCCAACCTAATATCCATCAGCCGTTTTGATATTGCAAACTTCACAGTCCTCTTTGGTGCCAGAGAAGATCCAATGGGCAAGGCCTTCATATCAGTGAAGCAAGTACAGGGAATATATGTCCTACCTGAAGTGCCCCCAACAGCAATGCCAGCAAGATCTCACAAGAAGCCGGTAACAATTGACGGATGGCACCGCCATTTCACACATGTGGGAATATCAGCGATACGAGAGCTCAAGAGCAAAAACCTAGTTGACGGACTGGACATCACTGCCAGAGAGAGCCTACCGGGATCATGTGAGGATTGTATTTATGGGAAGCAAGCCTTGAGGCCATATGATGAGGTAGTCACACCCGAACTGGAGGCACTGGAGTGAGTCCACATTGACCTTTGGGGACCGTCATGAATCCAGTCGATCGGGGAGCAAACTACATGATGTTGTTTACTGATGGTGGGTCATCATTCAAGAAGCCATACTTCCTATCAGAGAAATCAGTGGATGCAACCCTCCAAGCCCTGAAAGACTACAAGGTGGAAGCAGAGAGGCAGACAGGCAAGAGGCTGAAGATAATACGAGTTGACATGGGGAAAGAGTTCATCAATAAAGCGACAGAAGACTTCTGCAGGGAACACGGAATCATCATTGAGTCAACTACACCATACGCACATGCCTCTAATGGAGTCTCAGAAAGGGCAAACCGAACAGTCATTGCGGGTGTGCGATGCGTACTCAGTAACTCCGGAATGAAACCGTCACTCTGGGAAGATGGTGCGTCATACGTTATCTACACACTAAAACTCATACCCTCATCACATCACAAGGGGAAGGTACCAGCCAAAGTGTGGATGAAGAAACGACAAGATGTATTACACCTTAGACCCTTCGGATGCACAGCATATGCAAAGGTCCCTAAGGAAGTTAACCCATCAAAATTGAGCCCAGCATCAGTCAAATATTCCCTTATCAGGTATTACGGCCAGGATGGCTACAAACTCTTCAACAAAAACTCTGGGACATTCATAAAGAGTCAGAACATCATCTTTGAGGAAGGGTGGGGAAACCGAATGCTCCCCATACCACACGACTACTCCCCCAAAAACTTTCAGATATTCCCAGATGAACCACCCTGTTTAGAACCTTCAGACATGACAAAGACTGCCACTACAGGACGAATCATATGCGATGTCGTACCTATTGCACTAAGGCATAAACCAATGGACATACTGCACGAGAACCTCCCAGACCCAAGACAAACTACCGTACCACAACCAGCATGCCAAACACAACTTACCGCCACACAAACCACAACATTACAATGCTCCACACACAATGTCACCCAAACAACAGTGGCACGAGAGTCATGCAAATCAGAAGAACACATAGCCGCAGCCAGACAGGGTAATGAGGCTTGGGCAATGGATAAGAGTGCAACCGCACATGCAAACTACACACATACTCGGCCTATAGACTCCGACCATGACCCAGACTTTGACGCAGTAATGGCCCTCCTAGCATCCACCAACCCGAGTCTAGATACCTTCCTACCAAAATCTTACGCTGATGCGCTCAAGCAATGGAGCTCTGGATGCCGCCAATGGAAGCAGAGATGAAGAACATAGAGGATAAGGAGGTCTTTACTAAGGTCCCACGTCCAAAGGACAGGGAAATCATTGGCTCAAAATGGACTTATGACCTGAAGTACAACTTGCTAGGTAGAGTCGCCAAGAGGAAAGCACGCCTTGTTGCAAAAGGCTTACACAGATACCAGGACTTGACTTTGAGCAAACTTACACCTCCATTGCCTGCTTGGAATCAGTACGGATGGTGAGTGCAATCATTGCGTTCTACGACTTACGACCTTGGCAGGTCGACTTCATCGCCACATACTTGAATAGCAAGAATAAGTTCCTAGTCTACATGGAACAAGCACCCGGTTTCATCACTCCAGGGGAGGAAGACCTGGTAAACAGAGTTGATAAAATGATATATGGCATGATGAAAGGGGTGCATGACTGGGAGGATGAACTGGATGGCACGTTCAACGTGCTCGGATACTATAGGTCCAAGGCAGACCCATGCGTACGACACCGGCTTGTTAACAGGGAATACACATTATCATGCGCCTATACTGACGATGTCCTAGGAGGATCAACATCTGCACCCGAGGAAGCCAAGGCAATAGGGGAGCTTGAGAACTGCTATGACATCAAGAGGATCGAGGAGCCCAGCAGTGGAAGGTATATTCTCGGCATGAGCATGAACCGGGATGATGACACAGGTACTATCACCCTTTCCCAATGTCCCTACTGTGAACGACTCCTGGAGAAGTTTGGGATGAAGGATTGCAACCCTAAGGCTACTCCACTCCCTACCGGTATCACACAGACCAACCTCGATATCCCTCCCACCAACAAGGACACGCACTTCATGATGGACAAGCCATACCAGGAGGCACTCGGATCCATCATGTGGCTACAGGCTGCAACCCGCCCTGATCTCTCATTCGCAGTCAATGTGCTCGCATGGTATCAATCAAACCTGGGACCACAACACTGGAAAGCATTACAACATGTCCTCGAATACATTAAAGGGACTATGGACTACAAACTTTCCTACTATTGGAACTTGAATGAAGGGATTAAGCCAATCGGGTTCACAGACTCAGACTATACAGGAGACGAGATGACTTACAAATCAACCTTGGGATACGTCTTCAGTATGGCAGGCAGACCAGTCTCATGGAGCTCAAAACACCAAGCCACGATTGCCCTCTCAACAATGGAGGCGGAGTATATAGCACTCAGTAGAGCATGCCAACAACATATGTGGATGTACTCCTTCATGAGCGAAGTAGGTCTGGAGCAGGAATGACCCGGGATCCTCTACAATGACAATGCCAGAGCAGTCGCACTTACCGAGAATGCGAAAGGACACGCAAAACACAAACATATCCACGTATGCCACCACTATGTCCGAGAGAGGGTAAATGAAGGAGACATCAAAGTCATACACATTTCCTCAGAAGACAACAAGGCTGATTGATATATTCACAAAGCCCCTACCATGAACTCTACACAAGCATAATATCAAAGCCCTAGGACTACTGGGACCCAAAGCCATCTAGGGGAGTGTTAACAGAAACGGGCATCAGGCCCAGTGGGAGTATAGGGGCTAGGGGAGCTAGGGCTGGTATGCCATCTCATGGTTACATACCACATTTTTTCTTTTCTTTATCTTCATGCACAGCCTTGATGGCCGATACATACATAAACCCTCATGGACTTTCCTCGAACCTCAGCCATTACACTTTCATGTCCATCTGAGGTATGCGTACTTATTCACTATGGACTACTAGTTACTGACTATCTACTTAGTTAACTGCACTGCCATTTTCAGGTAGATAATACAGCTGTTACACTTTCGTGTCCATCTGAGTTAACTGCGCTGCCGTTTTCACTTGTATAGTCAAAGAACTAGAGGTGGAAGACATAGAACAGGGTAGCATAATGTATACAAAAGGAATAAGGTATGGAAACAAGATATGGAAGCATTGGTCACAATGACCAAAAATAGAACAATTGAGCATGATTGAAAATAAAACAATAGAACATAATTGAAACAGATGCATAAAAGACAGATGCATAAAATAATAAGCAAAGATAGAAGGGGATGGGATGAAGAGGAATGAACTGAGTGACAAACTGAATATACCAAACCAAGACCACATACTGGTGAAGAATGACTTGTCACTTGTGTGTGGGATTAGATGGTAGAGATCATTCGGCTGGTACTACTGAGTGAACCAAAGCTTAGTGTCATGTACTTAATATTGTACCAGTGCCTGTATGCCTGCCTACAGTCAATCTCACATACATTCATGCTACTGCTGATTTTGGAAACACCCCAGGGGGTCACATGTACTCTTCCACTGAGTCTCTGCCTTGGTGCCAGCCTGTTCCTTTAAGTCACATCAGAGCTAAGAGCTGTTTGTTCCTTAGGCAAAAGTACTCTACTATGTCTGTCTCAAAGGCCTTCCAGTTAGGATAATGGAGGCATCTGACTCATTTTTTTCACAAGACCTTATTGGTGAATTGAGCCACTTATCCTGACTTGAAGTATGACAAGGCCTAGTGGATCCAGGTATTAGGAACCGCAATGCCAGCATGCCCGACTATTCATTTCAGCCCACTCAGCCTAACTCTGCCCTTACTCACCTATTCAACTATATGCCCTCAGCCCATGAACTATATGCATCTCATGTATCTGTCTTGGTGTCACATGCACCTGTCAATACACTCCACTCATTTACGTCAATCTCCATATGCTTGCAAATCCATTTTCACCTCATTTACATTTAATATCCTTTTCATTTACATTCTGCTCCACTTTCCTTATTTGCAATTCCATTCTATCTCTAATATCCAATCTACTACTACGTTCCTTATAGGGTAACTCCGTTGGGAATTGGGGTGACACATCACTCCTCAATCTCACACGGAGGAGATCAAGATTGGGACATAGTATTTCTGTTCTTGCTTTTCATGATCCTCAGCTTTCTCATCTATTATAGGAATCTAGTCGACTCCCTGCAGATTTGAAAGTAGTATAAAGATCTTGTACATTCAGTAGTTCAGTCCTCAGTCAGATAATCGACTTTGATTTCAGCTAAGCTTTGTTCTGTCTCGCTATTCCAAAATTAGGGACCAGTACAATCTGGTAGGCATAACATATAAGTTGAAGCCTTGCCCTACTCCAAACCTTGCCATTGTTTAACTTTGGGAGATATTCTTTATTTACAATTACATCACTCTTTCATATTGTAACACCAGGCTTGATCATTGGAGAACTGATTGCTGCAGACCATAAAATAAATGATCTAATAGTTAAGGAAGGCTCTGCCTTTCTCTCAGTTGCTATTGAAATTGGAAGGAGGGGCTTGTCAAACTTAGGAGTTGACTCAAGGCATAGGATGGGAAGAGTCTGCATATGCACTTGGTGTCGGGTCATCTTTGGGGTCATGAACTCAGAGTCTCCATGCATGGGGTTGTTATTAAGTTTAGTTATAATTGCACAAAGGGCTTCACTAATGGCTGCATTGGCCACTTGATTTTCCACCAGTTCCTGCTCCAGCCTCAGAAGCCACTCTTTGGTGTCTAATTCAGGATACATCACTGGGTGGAGAGAGTTGGTCACTGGCTCTTTTATAGCTATAAAAGAGGGGGTGTCAGATGTCCAGTATATGAGCGAGGCAGTGCTCTCTGAATCAAAATTGCCAATCGATCTATTCTTAGTATATTGAACCTCTGCTGCCAATCCTCAGCGCTCTGATCAGAAACTATGCCCTCTAACCTCACATTATACCCACCATACACCAGTCATAACCTCACCTAATCTTTCTATTAAATGCCTTTTAATTTCCATTCACTTATTGCACCTGTTTGACTCAACCCTGCTCCTAGTTTCCTGATATGGAAGTACATCAAGATCCCGCTCAAGATCCCATTTGGATCTCACAGCAGCTTGGTCATAAAGTTTGCTCAACTCCTTGTACTTTTAATTCCCTTATTCTTTTGATCAGAGATCTTCTCTCCATTTGTAACTCCCCTTGTTCTTGGATTACTAAGCACTATTGGAATTTGAAATACATACTAGTATATAATATGTATGTAAATTAGTAGTTCAGTAGTCTGAATATCGACTTAGAATTTGACCTTGCTTAACTCTGAAACTGTAAAGGCAACCCTTGTGGTGCTTGTGGACCATCACACAGAGCTGACAAAGGGGAAATCCTAAGTGTTTAGATACTGTCTATGTACACAAGAAGGAGGGGGGCTCACCTGATAAGGGGAAATCCTAAGAGGAAATCTTAGGTCCCTTGTCAGTGAGTCCATACTCTATATACCCTTTGCTTGTGCCTTGCTTCTTCAACATACCTTACTGTTAAGTCCGCATGTCAGGCGCTTAGCTAGATGCTTCTGGAAGGGTTTCCGGAGGCTTCCGAGTGGTTTCCGTGAGGGGGTTTGGTACTCCAGAGACGGAGGGACTGGAGGTCATGGGTTCACGGACGGAAACGGAGAGGCAGAAAGACAGGAAGCACAGGGGGCTTAGGACTGTTTGCGGTATTAGGTTGTATGACTAGTCATTTGAGTTGTTCGAGGTCGTAGGGACTTGGCTTCAACTTATATGTTGCGCCCTTGTTATATCTGCAATATAACTCCGACATCCCAGACATCCGATATAGGGCGCTACGAAAGAACCCTACTCCGAACCAAGTCCGAACCTATATTGCCACCTCCGAGTCCGACTAGCATCGTTGACCTCGGACCTCGGACATCTTCCTTTTTCATCGAACAATAGTCTTATTGTAACACCAGATGTATATTTCTCTTGTACTCCGTTTTCGTTCATCTTATTGTTCTCTTGACTATTCCTAATTAGTTACAATAATGATTGCATGTATAAATACCTCCAGACTTGTATCGTCACTCCGAGCCACCTCTCTGTACACTCCAGTAATGTGAGCAGCAATGATCATAGATGCAGAACAACTCCATAAGGACATCCGAACCTCACTCCGAGAAGACCCCACAGCCTTGTCCCAAATGGACAACCCCACCGATCGATGGACCATCTCTGAGGACGGACTTCTCCTCCTTGATAAAAGAATCTATGTCCCCGATCATGGAAACCTCCGACTCCGAGTCTTACAAGACAAACACGACCACCCAATCTCAGGACACTTCGGCCAGAATCGGACATTAGAACTCATCCGAAGATACTATGTCTGGCCCGAACTCCAAGACTCCATTAAGTCCTATGTTAAATCTTGCACCACTTGTATGAGGTCTAAGCCACAGAGACATCGCCCTTACGGGCTACTCAAACAATTACCGATCCCCGAACGACCTTGGAACTCCATCTCTATGGACTTCATAGAGAAACTGCCCACTTCAGATGGCTACAACACTATCCTTGTCATCGTAGACTGCCTAACAAAGCAGTCCCTCTTTATCCCCACCGTCGACACAATCACTGCCCCAACCCTTGCCAGACTCTTCGTCCTACACGTATTTTCAAAGCATGGGGTACCATCACACGTCACCTCAGACCGAGGATCCGAGTTCGTCTCCTCGTTCTTCCGATCCCTCGGCAAGGCCCTAGACATGAAGTTTCACTTCATGTCAGGATACCACCCCGAGGGGGATGGACAAACTGAATGCATGAATCAAACCCTCGAACAGTACCTTCGAGTGTACTGCAACTACCAGCAAAACAATTGGTCTGAACTATTACCCATTGCCGAATTCGCGTACAACAATGCCCCTAACGCAACGACGGGAATCTCCCCCTTCTATGCCAACAAGGGCTATCATCCGAACATCACTTTCCATCCCAAATGCGACCTTGCTTCCTCTCGGGCACACGACTTCGTAGTCGACTTGGATGACCTGCACCAACAACTCCGAAAGCCTATATCCGAAGCTTAGACTCGATACTCAGCCTCCGCAGATCGTCGCCGAATGGTTCCCCCAAACTTCAAGATTGGAGACAAAGTCTTCGTTAAGTCCGAGAATATCCAAACTATGAGACCTTCTAAAAAACTAGCAGAGAAATTTCTAGGTCCCTTTGAAATCATCGCACAAGTAGGAACCATCTCCTTCACCCTGCAACTCCCAAAAAGCATGAGAGCCATCCACCCAGTCTTCCACGTCTCTATGCTTGAATCCTCAACTCCGAACACCTTCCCCGAACGCATACTCCCACCCCAACCCCCAGTCGTCATTGATGGGGAATCCGAATACGAGATCTCCGAGATCCTTGACTCAAAGATCGATGGAAGAAGACACAGATGCCCCCTCCAGTACCTAGTCTGATGGACCGGATATGAAGGTACCGAAGACAAAAAATCCTGGCTGCCAGCCAACAAACTTGGCCATGCCTCCGAGGTAGTCTCCGACTTCCACCAAGCATACCCAGACAAACCAGGTCCCCTGGGTGATGTCCTAGACTCCCTCACCTCGGACCGATAGTTCACTTCTTCTGACTTAGACATTTTCACTCGATCTCAAGATTCAAATATATATATATATATATATTTCTAAAAACAGCTTCTATTCCAGAGACCCAGGTGTATCGTCCTGGTCCGACCCATCGTCCCTCGGACCCCCTTTATCCTCCTTCTCCTTCCCCTTGTCACTCTCCTTCTCCTTCCCCTTACCCTTCTCTGGCCCCTTCCAGTTTTCCCTCAGGGAACCTCCCCACCATTCATCCGTCTTCTGTGACCAGTTAAACCACCAAGCCTGCTCGATGATTTGGAGGTCATTCATGTGCACCAGGGCCTCGGCGATCCTCCGGTTCTCCTCCTGAATGCCCCGCACATCCTGCCTCAACCCCCGCAGCTCTTCTACCACCTCCTTTAGGTCAACCCCAGAGGTGCTTGGACCCCGAGACAACCCCTCAATCACCACCTCCAACTTCTGCCTCTTCGACTTCGGACCTGCACCGTCCTCCAAAGCGACCCTCCCTCTCTTCCCCTTAACACCCATCTCCTCCTCCTCCTCCTCCCTCTCCTTGCACTTCACCTTCCGATCTGCACAGATGAAGCAGGAGGTTCCCTTCCCTGAGGATGGCCACACACAGGGTTCCTCCCGACTGGAGCAATGCTTGCATACCCGACCAGACTCTGCAACCCAGTCAAGCATGTCTTCGGACGGCTGATGATACACGTTGGGATGCAGACTGATTAGCATCCTCCGACTCGATTTGAGCGGACCGAGACCCACCTCGGCACCATCTGCCCTGGCACTTCTCAGCAGGGAGTTCTCGTAGGCCTTCTGGGCCCAATGCACTCGGAGTGCATGTTACTGTTGGAGCATTTGGACTCGCTCCTTTTCTCATTCGTTCAGACCCGAGCCCCCCGCTTCCGCATTTGGAGTCTGCCTCCGAGTGACTACCCCTGATGACTCCCCTTGCTGGGATTCATCCTCCGCTATTGTGTACAGCTCTGGAATTATTTGAGAGCTCTTTACAGTTTTCTTTCGAGGTGTCTTCTTGGGGACCTTTTTCGAAGCCGCCTCCTTTCGGAGCCTTTTGGCCTCTTCCTCCTTTCGAAGCCTCTTGGCCTCCCTTTTTCACAGATCAGCCATCTCCTCCTCCTTGGCTTTCTTTTTGGCCGCCTCTTTGGCCAAATGGGTGGCCTCCTTGGCCTCTCTTTCAGCCCTTTCTTTTCTTTCGGCCTCCTCCTTGGCCTCCTTCTCGGCCTTTTCTTTGGCCTCCTTTTCGGCTCTCTCAGCCTCCTCCTTAGCTTTCCTCTTGGCCTCCTCGGTCTTCTGTTGCTTTTCGGCCTCCTCCTCGGCCTTGCGTTTCTTTTCAGCTCGGACTTTCTCGAGCTTCTCCGATGCCTCTCGCATCTGTCTCATGAGGATGGCCTTGTCGTCTAATATGGGGGTGGATGGTGAAGATATGGTTGAGTTGCTATGAAAAAGGGTCCCCCCTTATATACCTTATCGCAATGCCTAATCACCTAATCTTCCCACGGTCACTTCCATCACCATTAAGCGCCAGGACCTCAAGGCTCGGTCCTAACAGGGGGGCACTGTTATATCCACGATATAACTCTGACATCCCAGACATCCGATATAGGGCGCTACGAAAGAACCCTACTCCGAACCAAGTCCGAACCTACATTGCCACCTCCGAGTCCAACTAGCATCGTTGACCTCAGACCTCGGACATCTTCCTTTTTCGTTGAACAATAGTCTTATTGTAACACCAGATGTATATTTCTCTTGTACTCCGTTTTCGTACATCTTATTGTTCTCTTGACTATTCCTAATTAGTTACAATAAGGATCACATGTATAAATACCTCCAGACTTCTGTACTATACCTTAGTTCGAATATCAACTTAGTATTCCCACTCACTCTCTGAACTCCAAAACTTATCTTCTCCGAACCTCCGAAATAAAGGACTGATGATCGAGGAGGGCGCAACATTAAAGTTGAAGCCAAGTCCTTACGACTCCGAACACACGACTCGGACCGACTTACGTCAGCTTGGACCTGATGCAAACTCAGACTCTAACAGCCCTCCTCGATTGTCTGTCCCTAATTTCAGAAAGTTGGAAAGTTTACTGGAACTGAATCGGAAACTACGACGCAGATTAAGTCGATATTTGTACTGGCGAATAGTCCAGTCGACTGGGGGCTTATATACATGTAACTAATCCTTGTACTATCTTTTGCCGAGTAAAGACAAGGGGGAGAAAGGAGTACAAGGGGCTAATAGAGAACAAAGAACAAGGGAGTGAGGTATGCGATGATCCTGTGTGTTGTTTATCAAAGGAGCAGAACCTAGGCCACGGAATTGCAGGGGTTCGGGATTTCAGAACTTCAGGTTGATGCAACAGATTTGCAGAAAGCGATCGTTCCAGGCTTCAAACAGTCAGAAAGTCCTGGAAAAGGTGCAGGTGGTTGTGGGGACTAATATGGGTTTATTAGGGGGCATGGGCCATAACACTTACCCCCCAGTTGGGCCCTAAGGTATGCAAACCCAAATCCCTGGTAACCAGCCCAAGTTGTCAGTATCTCAGCTTGGCATTGTGTAGGACTGCAGTCAGTTTGCCTATCTTAAGGAGAACACATCTCACATCCATCCCTTCCTTGGCCCATCAGTCCCATCAGTCCATGCCCCTTTGCTCTCTACTCTTTGGTTTTGGTTCAGTCTGGAAAGTGGGTCACCCCTTGACAGAAACCTCTGTCCAAAGTTAGGGATACAATGAGATCTGGAAGGTGCAGCACATAAGCTGAAGCCAAGCCCTACCCCAAACCTCTGTGAAGTTACAACCTCACTGAGATATCACTTAAAAACCTTGCCACTTACGTTCTTAACAGATGTGTTATTGACATTGAGGCCAGGTTATTGTATGGAAGGTATGTGAATAGTGTTTAGGGGGTGTATCTACATGGGTATTTATGATAATGTGAGAGGAACTAACAATATGCTCAGGTGATGGTGGTAGTCAGAGTACAGAAAGTTCCTGATTCCTAGTCTAAAAATAGTAAGGATCATAGAGCAGTATATTTCAATGATTTTAAAAGTTAAATTGAGTTTCCTATTAGATATACAATTCAAAACTTCCAACAGTTTTGTTGCTTACTATATAAGCTGCCAAATTAAAATTCTTAGGCTTTTCTTTCTTTTCTTTCTTTTGACGTTTTCTAATTCTGTTTGGCTTAAATGATAATGGTGGTGATGATGGTAATAATAATAATAATAATAAGCATTATATGGAATTCTAAATGCAGAGAAATGTCAAGCAAGCAACATACTTGTTCTGAAGTGTATGCTGAGACATCTTATTGCAAACCTTGCACATAGGTTGTATCAGTTTGGCTTGGATAAGGGATGGTGATTTCTGGTATCCAAACTGCTACAGTTGCTAAGGTCAACATAGGTTATAATCCCACTTGGGGGGAGAAAGTTAGAAGGATCTTGGAGCGATAGTATCTCAGACATCACAAATGCGACTCCTCTATGCGATACGGCTTTAGTTTGTCCATATTCCAAGAGACAAATTCTCCACTTAGGTTGTGTGTTGCATTCAGAGCGAGCGCCGCAATAACATGGCCGGAATCAGTAGGTCTTACCAGCTTTCCTGCAGCGTGGGTCTCCACGAATATTGCGTGGTCACGCTTGTCCATGTGTACCGCACCTTGGTCACGGACTATTTGTTGCATCTAGAAATAATTAGAAAGAGCAATCACGAAAAACATTTGATCAAGACTTACATTTGTGTCTACCATACCTGGGCGGAGAGCGACGCAAGTGATATCAGGCTCTTCATTGGCTAAAGTTCTTTTGGAAGATGTGTTAGATCGCGTAAATGAATATATTTTGTTCGCATACCTGCAAAAGCTATTCATCGCAGCCTTGCTTGCATTGTAGGCTCCCCAGGCTGGGGTATTACCGACAGCGGCGCCTGAGCTCACAAAGATAATATTTCCCTTACTGGCTCGCAGTTGTGGAAGAGCTGCGCGGACTGTGTGCAGAAGCGAAAAAACATTGACGTCAAACAACTGTTTCCAAGCCTCTACAGTAGAATTGGGCGACTCTGTGCGTGCAATCATTACGGTCGCTGCATTCAGAACCAGTGCATCGATGCGACTACAAGTCGCCAAAGCAGATGCAGTTGCGGACTCATTAGTTCTATAATCCGATTTGGAGGGCGTGAATTATTATATAGCTGGTGGTAGCAAAAGGCAAGGGGGTTCACACACATGTCGCACTGTACGATCTTCAAGTCAGAAGGATACCTTTCACCGAGCTGGTCGAGTTCTGGCGTCCTGGAGCGTGAGAGTGACAGCACTTTCGCCTGGAACTTGCTCAGTAATATCTCGGTGACCGCAAGACCGATTCCTCTTATGAAGGTCTAAATTAATTTTCGAGTAGTCGGGCAATGTGCTTACCTCGACGCGCCAGTGACTACAACAACTGGGCGAGTGGCCATATCGATGCTCGGAAGGAGCCGGGCGCAGCACACTTTCCTTTCGGGGAAAGAGCATTAATCCGGTGGTGTGGCTTTGGCGCCAACGACGCATTTTTTAGCTATCTTACCCTAATGGCCTTTCGGTCAACATTCCACCGCATAGCCCCCGTATTAACAAAGCCTCGCCTCGAACCCGCACTTTTGTCCTCTCGATTATCTATCCAAAGAAAGTCGCTGGACCGACCATCACAGCAACGATGGGCTAGCACAGAACAAGCCAGCGTGAGTTTTTCTTGCTTCAATAAAACATGCCTCTCATTCTCCGAATAGCAGATGACAGTCCGTGATGCACTGAATATCGCTATGGAAGAAGAGATGGTTCGAGACAAGACAGTTTTCATCATGGGTGAAGAAGTTGCACGATACAACGGTGCCTACAAAGTATGATGTGTCGGTCATATATTCACTGCTGGTGGAACTATCCTAACTCCGAAATCACTTTGAGGTGACAAAAGGTTTGCTTGACAAGTTTGGGGAGGAGCGTGTAGTGGATACACCTATTACTGAAATGGGATTTGCCGGCTTGGCGATCGGTGCTGCACTTGCAGGTCTCCGTCCGATGTAAGTGTCATTCGAGCCAATCAGTATCGTTAACTCATACCTACTGTAGATGCGAATTCATGACTTTCAACTTTGCCATGCAAGTGTGTATCAATGAATTGTCATCGGCGTTTCATGTACCTTATTTCCACCGTCACAGGCCATCGATCAGATTGTTAACTCGGGAGGGAAAACCTATTATATGTCAGGGGGTAATGTCCCTTGTCCTGTTGTTTTCCGTGGTCCGAATGGTGCGGCTGCTGGAGTCGCTGCTCAGCATTCACAAGACTACGCCGCTTGGTACGGTCAAGTGCCTGGTCTCAAGGTCATTAGTCCATGGAGCTCAGAGGATTGCAAAGGTCTTCTGAAGGTGACGTGGGCAGTGACCCATTTCACAAAACCATGAACCTGAGATAGTTTGTCTGCAGTCCGCCATCCGGGATCCAAATCCCATAGTGTTCCTCGAGAATGAGATGATGTATGGAGTGTCATTCCCCATGTCAGCGGAAGCTATGTCGGAAGACTTTTTGCTTCCTATCGGCCAGGCGAAAGTTGAGCGCGAAGGCTCAGATGTCACAATCGTAGCACATAGTAAAATGGTTACTCACAGCATAGAAGCTGCAGATGAACTGGCCAAAGAAGGTATCAAGGCCGAAGTCATCAACCTTCGTAGTATCCGGCCTCTTGACATCCATACCATCATCAAGTCGGTAAAGAAAACGAACCGGTGAGCTTTAGTTAGTGATGTTAAAATGAAGCGATTTGATTTTGGTTTGTAGTCTTCTTACTGTTGAAGGCGGCTTTCCGGCGTTTGGTGTTGGTAGTGAAATCTCTGCTCAAATTGTTGAGAGTGAGGCCTTCGACTACCTGGATGCACCTGTGGAGCGAATCACCGGAGCTGGTGTGTTGCATCTACCAAATATACTACGTGCTAACTGAAATGATGGCTTCTAAGATGTCCCTACACCTGTTTGTTATTCATTAATTGTTGTCCCCTTCTCCACTAACTCTATGGTTGTAGTATGCCACCAATCTCGAAGCTCTCGCCTTCCCCGACACTCCACTGATTGTGAAGGTGGCTAAACGTGCTTTGTACAGGACAAACTAGTCCTGAAGCATACTGAGATTGATGGTTGTATTCGGCTCTATTTAGCAAAACTAGGGTTCCGTCGAGTAGGTAGAGAGGTTTCCCAATACATAAAGAAATGCTCCGCGGATTACACTTATTCAAGTATTATAAATTCATACCCTATTCAAGCGTACACGAACCGCATTGGCGTGTGCCTGTAAGCCTTCGCACTCGGCTAATGTTATCACAATAGGACCAAGCTCCTTTAGGCCGGCTTGGGAGACTTCTTGCGAAGTTATATGCTTTTGGAAGGATAAAGTATTAACACCGCTAAATTGTCGGGCGTAACCATTTGTGGGTAATGTGTGATTGGTTCCGGATGCATAATCTCCACAACTGCAAATAGCGTGAGGGAAAATCAAAGTGCGGTAATTCAGCGTCAACATACCTTTCGGGTGAAAATGGTCCTACAAATACACTGCCCGCATTCTGAACAAATTTCACCTTTTCCGGAGCATTTTGTAGATGAAGTATTAGATGCTCCGGAGCGTAATCGTTGGAGAAAGCGAAAGCTTCTTCAATGGATCGCGCTTGTACGATTAGACTTTTTCTGACTGACTCTCGCACGATGTCCACCCGAGAGAGCGAATGAGCCTGAGTGTCAACTTCTCGCTCGATATCCTCGAGTAAGTTTTGCGGGATATCAACAGTGATCAGCACTACTTGGGAGTCGACGCCATGTTCAGCTTGAGACAGCAAATCAGCAGCAACGAAGGATGGATTCGCCGTGCAATCTGCAATGACCTATCCACGTTTGTTAATAAGCTTCAACAAACGAACATATCGCTCTCACCAGGACTTCGGAGGGTCCTGCAGGCATATCGATGGAAACAAGTGCATCTGTGTCATTTTGTACGAGCATCTTTGCGGCCGTGACCCATTGGTTACCTGGTCCGAATATTTTGTCTACCTTCGGGACTGATTCTGTTCCATACGCCAAAGCAGCTACTGCTTGACCTCCCCCTGCCATCAAAATAGCCGAGGCTCCCACAAGATGCGCCACATACATAACTTCAGGCGAAATTGTGCCATCCGGGCGCGGGGGGGTTGCAAATACGATCTCACGGCAACCAGCGACTTGTGCAGGTACACCCAACATAAGGGCCGTCGAGGGGAGTATAGCAGTACCTCCAGGAACGTACAAGCCCACTCTGGCAATTGGCCTTGCAAACCGTGAACATACAACTCCCGGCATAGTTTCTACAACAAGGGTCTCTCGATCCGACTGTGCCTCATGAAATTTCCGAATGTTGGCATATGCCTGTTCGAGAGCATGTTGAACTTCTTTATCGATTGCCATGCTCTCTGGATCAAATGGAGGAAGAACGACAGTTGAGCTGAGCTGAGCTTTGTCAAACTTCGCGGCATATTCAATGAGTGCTGCGTCTCCCTTTTTACGCACATCCTCCACTATTGGCCGTACTTTGGTGATCATCTCGTCCGACTTGAGTACAGGCCGTCGCAAAAGCTCGTTTCGCTCTCGAATAGAGATAGAGGATAGATCAACTTTCCGCATGCGAATTGTTGAAGAGGTAGATTCAACCTCCTGTTTCCGTGTCGTCAGATTTGATGACCATTGAGGCTTCGCATTACCTGGTCTTCGAGTGACCTTGTGGGCCTTTTGTTCAAGAGATCGTTCAATATCCGCCACACTTACACCTTGAGATATACATTTAGTTAGTATAAAATATAACAAATCGGCAGCTTCAAAGGCAATTTCCGATTTAGTTTGGGCTTGACATAATTCATCGGCCTCCTCCATTATTTTGGAACGAAGAAGGGCTGGATCATTAAAGAGTCGCTTGGTATATGAACCCTCTTGGGCGGACTCAAATCGCGAGCATATGGTACTCTCGAGCGCTGACAGTCCAGAGAGCTGACCAAAACAAGTTGGATTGTTAAGATGGCAAAACCCAGAGCCATGTTGGATAACGCTGAACTGTAAACTGTCTGAATCGCAGTCGACACTTATCCTGATGACATCTTGAGTAGAACCCGAAGTTTCGCCCTTTCGCCAAAGACCATGCTTCCGACTTTGATATACACCTTTGCCAGTGACAATCGATTCTGTAATCGACTCCTTCGAAGAGTATACGAGACCCAGTACCCGATTACCCTGCGTTGCAGACGAAACGACAGTTGGAAACAATCCATCTGGACGATCAGATACCAAAGGAGCTATGAATGCCTCAGCCATGTTCAACTGAGCAAGGGAAGTGGAGGAAAGCGTGAGGAAAGAGGACCGAATAACTAATGTCGCATTCCTACGCCTGACTTCACGGACCAGAGATGGAGTTGGAGGTACATCCGTACCGGGTAGAACGTAGACTTGTCCACCAGCGAAGAAACGACCAATGGAGGAGACTAACTCCAAGTCTATCGCGCTTGTTTTTAGTAGTACACCCGACACACCTGATCCAATTTTGCTAGATATCGCACTCACGCTGCTTGCGTCAAGCAGCACGATAAGTCGCTCTGGAGGTATGACACCGATAACCTCCTTCGCGAGTGGCAATGGCACTATGAGCTTGTCGGCCCCGTTGTCGAGCCATTCAGTGAGGTCTGATATGGATGGATATGGGGTGGCAGGGTCTACTAACAAGTAATACTCCACGAGGGATGTAGTAGCTGAAAACGGCGGCACTCGTAATATAACAGGTCCAATACGGGAGGCTGCTGTAGCGAGGGGATCATTTTGATCCTCGAGAAAGGGTAATATTTGAATAGACATGAATTCCTTCCCGACCGAAAAGTCAGCGTCAGCTATTGGCAAAAAGAGGATTTGCCGAGACTGGATTAGAAACGAAATAACAAGCGACAAACAAATAAACGTGGAAAATTTATTAACTGGAAAATTTTTCAAGATAGAAAAAAATTGAAGGTCTCACCCGGAATCGAACCGGGGTCACGAGAAAACCACTTTCAGAATCTCGGGGGATGACCGCTACCCCATGAGACCGTAATATATTGCGCTTAGTCTACGTTATATATTTCCAGAACAGCTTGCCATAAATATTTTACAATATGAAATTATTTAAAAAAAAATTATTTACGGTGGTTTCATGGGGTAGCGGTTAGCCCCCGAGATTCTGATATGTAGTTCTCGTGACCCCGGTTCGATTCCGGGTGAGACCTCTTAATTTTTGTCTGTCATTTTGACTTAGTTACTTCCCTCCCCAAATAATCGTAACATCTATATATATACATTAATTCTCATTTATCCAAGAAACCCTTTTACGTGAATACCATTTTTGGCTATTTACCTTTTTGACTTACCGACTCTCATAGCCGTCCATGCCGCCCCGCAAAAGGACCATCTTCACACAAGAAATTGTGGACCATCAGCTACAACAAATTCACCTTTTGGATGAGTCTTCCTCTACTGAAAATTTGGAACAACTGGGACCAATCATCAAACAAATCCATGCCTCGCGGCAACAAGAAGTCTTCCTGCGGACAGTACAGAGTCTTGTTGAGTCCAAGGAAAAGGAGATCGAGAAAATATGTGGGGACAACTCTCAAGACTTTGTCTCCTCCGTTTCTACTCTCCTCACCGTCCGTTCGTATACTGTCAACCTTCGGGACAAGATCCTTAGTCTTGACTCAAGCGTTTCCTCCGTGGGCCATGGACTAGCAACTAAAAAGAAGGCGCTGCTGAAGTCAAAGCTGACAGCTGCAAAACTAGATGAGGCTATTGACACGCTGCAGGCATGTTTGACAGTTTTGGACCTTGTGCATCGTATTGGGGAACTCATCAAGGAGAAACGCTATTGGAGTGCATTGAGGGTTCGTCTACGTTGTGGGCAGGGGACATATATAAGCTAATATTACAAGGGAACAGTCGCTAGAGGACATTCAATCACTCCCACCATCTTCCTTGTCGCAGACTCCGTTCTTTACACACTTGTTATCCTCCTTGCCTTCGCTTCGAACTCAGATAAAGGACGCAGTGACCGCATCAACTAATTCTTGGTTACTTGAGATTCGCAACGTCAGTGGCGAAGTCGGACGTCTTGCGTTAGAGGCAATGGAAACCCGAACACGAAGATGGCGATCTCGTCGGGAAAAGGTACCTCTCTTGAGGTTGAGCAGGGTGGGAAGTTCAGTGGAAATGGTGACCAATGAGACGATCGAGTGTAAGTAGCCTTTTCCTATTATTATCTGTATCATTCTTCACCTCTACGCAGATGACGTTCTTGATAACGACAAACTTAAGGTCGACTTCAAACCTCTCTACCAATGCATCCACATATATACTGCTTTAGATTCCTTAGAGGAGCTACAACGATCATACCAGGCTGATAGGAAGGTTAGTTTCTGTGTTATTTCCACAACTTCCATCTTATTTCTATTTCAGGCCCAATCCACATTGATTCTACCAACTCCTTTATCACTTTCAGCTCTACCGACTCTCATCCAAGAGATCGTTGGCTTCTTTATCGTCGAGTCTCATGTTCTACGAACCACAATGGGTTTCCGAAGTGAACGAGAAGTTGACGAACTGTGGGATAACGTCGTTGGCCGTGTTGGAGAGGAAATGGGGCAAACGTTGGCGAATGAGACTGACCCCGAGGTATTCCTGGAAGTCAAGGAGCGCCTAATAGCGTTCAGTGCAACTCTTGAAGTAACGTCATATCATTTGTTCTTGCCAGGCACAAGGCTGAATTTCTGCAGGGCTACTCATACTCAACACAGCACCTGCATTCTCTCCTAATGGTTTTGTTTGAAAAATACGGAGCCCTGCTTGAAAAGCAATACACAAAGCGATTTGACAATGTATTGTGCTTATACACTGTTTATTCACATGCTGACTTAAATCCCGAAGATTGTACTTCAAGACGATCATCTTCCTATGAGGGTAGAGGGATTTAGTGACAGGGATGCGGTCATTTCATCCGTATGGCTTAGTGATGCGGAAGTTGCAGAGCTCATGCAGTGAATACTTTCATCCCTCGTAAATCACACCCTGATTTTTACTCTCATTTTTATAGAGCATCCCTGCCAATGACATTTCCGTGGTCACAAACATTCTACCTCTGCTGTCAAGATGTGAGTTGAATCGCTGCTTCCATGAATAACGCCACTTATATCACCAACCTATACCACCAATCAGATCCACAACTTTGTTAATAAGTATTATCAATTTGTTGAAGGTGTTGCACAGTACCAGCGAGATATCGATGAGCTTCTTGGCAAGGTTTGTAATTTATTTACTCATAATAACATACCTTTGATTTACACCGTATCTGAAGGCCGTTGACAGATTACTGACTGCACATGTCAGCACTCGCATCGCAGAAAGATTATCTACCATATCCGGATTATCTCAGATTGCTTTGGTAGTGTCCAACATTGAACACTTTGAAATTGCTTGTGCAGAGCTTGAACGCAAAGTCACAAGTATCCGGTAAGCCCCAGAGAAATCTATTTGACTGTCTTACCCATCTCACATAGATCTTCGCATCGTGGCGGAACACTTCACCTTTCAGCAACGGCAAGTTTTTCCAAAACCCTGACACGCGCAACAAGCCGCATCAGCACTATCATATCCTCTAAACTGGACGACTTTTTTGAATTAGCCGAATATGAATGGACACCAGCCTCCCGAGAAGATATGCCAAGCATGTATCTCTATGAGTTGGTGAACTGGTTGACGACGGTTGTGGATGGTCTCGTGGTGAAAGAAGCCTACAAGAACGAGGCATACAAAGGAGCCGTTACTCATGTGTCTGAATGTCTGATGGTAAGAGAGATGTTCTGTAGGATTTGTCCCGATGTTGATGTATTCCCATCAGGACTTTCTCATTGGTCGCAACGTTTCTGCGATTAACAATAATGCCATCTCTAATCTATTAGTGGATGTTGATTTCCTAGAAGAAGAGCTCAAACGTATAGGCCGATCCCATTTATGTGAAGCGTTTGGTGAATTGAGATTGGTAAATACGAACTTCGTGTTATGCAAAGTAACAGAATTTACATCATTACACAGCTGTGCTCCATTCCGCTGTCAGACACGGTTCAAAGCTATTTAGTACCCAGTACCCGACAAACCTCATATTCTACTATCAAGCCTAAAAAACTGGCAGCATTGCTCGAGAAGATGGCCAAAGCCGGGCTCCTTAGTCGTGATCCCGTACAAAGAGAGCAAGGGTCCAAACGACAGAAAGAAGCCGAAGCGGTGGGAAGATTATTCCCAGGGGAAAATCGATGACAAAGACACGAGGTGTAGATAGATGGGTTCTCTTTTGATGTTTAATCCTCTAAATTATGACGCGTCTTCCTCCGTAAGTACATACAACGAAGCGTATGCATGAAAACAGAAAAGGGAAAAAAGAAAGCAA
The DNA here is from genome assembly GCA_003314275.1 of Chroogomphus rutilus. Classification (NCBI taxonomy): domain Eukaryota; kingdom Fungi; phylum Basidiomycota; class Agaricomycetes; order Boletales; family Gomphidiaceae; genus Chroogomphus; species Chroogomphus rutilus. The sequence goes on along the minus strand of QLPI01012441.1, from coordinate 5,432 downwards.
AGGCAGAGGGTGACGCAAAAAAAGGCATGGATAATCTTGAACGTGATTTTGAAGGCTATACTCGTCTCTTTATATTGGTACTTAACCATTCTAAACCTTCATAGAGACCGTCACCAGTAGTCGCACAGGCCGCCTAATACAGAATGTTATATCGTGTCATAGCTATTACTCAGCTTATTCTCACCTGGATGTACCACGTCCTTTGACGGAGCCCATGCAGACCGAGCTTATCGGTAATCTCTGCAGCGTTCATAGCATTGGGAAGATCCTGTTTGTTGGCAAATACAAGCAAGAGCGCATCACGAAGCTCGTCTTCGTTGAGCATACGCTGCAGCTCTTCACGGGCTTCGGAGACACGTTCGCGATCATTGGAGTCGACAACAAAAATGATGCCCTGGGTATTTTGGAAATCTGGATAACCTGGGCTTAACCTCGGGTCATATATCATATATTAGTGCCACGTACAATGCCTCCACAATGGACGGATCTTGTCCTGACCTCCGACGTCCCAAACTGTAAAGGAAATATTCTTGTACTCAACGGTCTCCACGTTGAAACCTAGATGTTAGAACTATCAAAATCATGCATGATCTTGTGTATCTAGTGGCACTCGCCGATTGTTGGGATGGTGGTCACGATTTCACCCAGTTTCAGTTTGTACAGGATCGTGGTCTTACCGGCCGCATCCAGACCAACCATGAGAATCCCTGCAGAGAATGTAACATCGTAAAATAAGTAGCGAACCGATCTGTTGACGACGCCACCCACGCATCTCTTTCTTCCCGAACAACCCTACGAAAGAGAGTAAGAAATAGGAAAGGAATATGGTGCTAACAACAACTACATACCTGAGAGTAACTTGCTTATGGACAACCCCATAACTATAGTTGAGGAAACAACCTTAAGACTTTGGATGGGAGGAGGAGGGGGTTGCAAATACTTTCTTAGCGCCCGGCATAGCCTTGATAGTAGTGTCCTAATCCGTTCATCACAATTTATTTATTATACGGTGATATAGTTTTTGTCTAATGTACTATTCAGAGGCGAAAAAACCCTGTCTAGTAAGATACTCTTCGTGTTCCTTCCGGTGACCTCGCACTGTGTTGTCAAGAGAGCGTCGGAAAATGGGAATGCCCACCTACATCCATTCTGAGTTGTGGGCAATATATATATGTCGAGTTTACTAACCCATGCAATGACATCCAATACCAGATCAACCAATATATTATTCGATGGAGACGCTCCTCGTGTCGAAGCACGAAAGATATTAGTGATTAAATCTGCTGCTGATTGGTCTTGACCGTTCTGGGCGGCTGTTCACAGCGTTGAGTGGATGGTATCACAGGAGAAATCTTATATACCATTCAAAATGCCTGCAGCAGCCTGTTCAGGAGAAAGGCCGGAATCAGCTTCCTCTATCTTGAGGGTGATTTTAGGCTTTGTCTTGTTTTCTTCTTCGTATCCAGGACTGTAGATGGTACACGGGAAAAAGCAGTGGACATCGATGCCATACAGAATAAGTTCCGAGCGCAAACTTTCGGCTAAACCTGCCCCACAATTAAAAATTTGCAAAGATATGACCGAGATAGTGAAACCAACCTCGAAGTGCATGCTTCCCAGGGGCATAAGAGGAGTATCCAACCATACCCATAAAACCCAGTGTAGATGATACAAAGACAATTTTCCCCTGCTTGCGGTCACGAACCATCTTTTTGCTGGCAGCCTGAGGGTAACATTAGCCGTTAATGAATGCTGTGCTCCCTCCTCACCAGAGCTGTCCATGCTTGTATCCAATATGCATTTGACATGCCATCAAGCAGCAATTGTTCAGTCTGCTCAATGAAAAAACCTGGCCTAGATGACCCGGCACAAGTAAAGACGGCATCAGGAGCTTTTCTATCATGCACAGCGCAAGCAGCATCCAAGGCAGCTTTAGAGCTTTCAGCAGAATGCAACGAGTATGAGAATGATTGGAGAATCTGGTCAGGGCTTTGGCGAACGGACTACAAATATGAGCAAGGTCAAAGATATTCAGTTAGGCAGACAATGTATCACCTCGAGTTTCTGTAACGCGTCTTTAAGCTTGTTTTCATTGCGAGCAACAACCGATACGTGGGCGCCCTTCTTCGCGAGGATGATTGCCAGACATAACCCAGTGCCAGAACTTCCGCCTGTCACATAGCAATGCTGGAGAAACGAAGAGGTTAGAACCAAAGGCAGTCGTTTTTCACGACAAATTACCTTATGGTTTGGATCCCAGTTGTTCCTCGCATACACGAGGTAGACACAGATCGCGACAGGTAAAAGAGAAAGAGTAACTGCAAGCACAATAGGATAGATCATCTAAACTCTCGCGATGACACTAAAAATGATAGTTCCTACTTGAGACCCCGCACACCCTCGTAGCACACAAAGCCTCGGAGCACACAAAAGATATTGACCAGGCACACACAGTGGTGGTGCTGTGAGCGCTCTTGGACCTTTACCACCACCTCCTGTAACTGTAACTTTCCCACGGTCCGACAGGCCTGGTTCAGCCTCGCCGACCAAGGGGATAGACCCAAGACCGCTAAGCTTTCTTTCTTTTTCTCTGTTTGCACACATGCCATAACATCTACACCTACCCACATATCCATGCTGACCCCCCCCAATATCCCTGCCAGCTTGCAGTTGCAGGGAATAGGGGCTTTGGCACCCAATTAAACTATCCCAAACAGCAGAACAATCAGGTCACTCACCCCTGTAATTGATCCAGGTGACCCAGTGGCGGTCCTGAACACAAGAGGAATCAATGAAGGTAATAAAACTGACATTTCTGCCCTAGCCACAGCCCTCAAAACCTTTGGAGATTTCAAGTGAGGCACCTCATGGAACTTAGGCAAAGAGGGTGCCATGCAGCTGGTTGCCATTGCTAAACTGCTAAGGGAGGCTTTGCACTTATATGGTGATAAAAGGGTAGCAACCAATGCTGACTTACAAAAGGCCATGACCAATATCAAGGAAGTGGTCACCATTGCTCATGGCCAGCCCTCTGCAGCCCCGGCTGGAGTCATCTATGCTACTGCTGCCAAATGAGGCCTGGGAATCACACCAGCCCAGGGCAATGTCCATAAACAGAAAATGGTTGCAGAGCTGCAACAGAAGCAAATATTCATCTCAATGAAAAATGTTACAAAAGATGCCCCCATCCTCAAATGGGAGCCAACTATCATCACAAGGTATTGTAGTGACATCATCACTAACTATTTTGAGAGCAGCCTAAACAATGCCCTACTGATGACCCAGCCCCTCTGGGGCATCACCAAGTCGGCCAACGGCAATTTTATGCTTACTTTCAAATCTGCAGAAGATGCTAACAGAGCCAGAGCCCATGGGAGAAATGGGTCAGAAATATTGACCCAGCAGCCACGATGCCGAAACACTTATATGCAGTGGTGGTACACAATATCCCCACAACTTTCTGGTCTGAGTCTGATGACCTGGGAAAGGCCATGAATGACCTTGAAAGAGGGAACTCCAACAACAAGCTTAACAACTATCAGATTGCCAATATAGCCTGGCTTACCAGTGCTGACTCCTATAACAGAACCAAAAGCGGCCCGCTTATGATAAGTTACAAAACAAACACAGCAGCAAACACAGCTATAGAAAATGGACTAGCAATCAATGGCATCCTTTGCAGTGTCCTATGACCCCCATAATGCTTCCGGTGCCAGGACTAGGGCCACCGGGTGACGGAGTGTACAGGGGAGGCATGCTGCGGCCAATACGCTGGACCACACACCACTACTGATCATTCATGCACACATGATTAACCTTGCCCTATGGCTCAGAACTACAATACTGAAAAACCCAGATGCGCCAACTGCCAGGGAAACCATCCCAGCTGGACAGGTACATGCCCAGCAGCAAAAGCTGCTATCAAAGCTTAAGCTATTAAGGATGAGTATGCAACTGGCAAATACAAAACTTACACACCATTTACCTTCGCAGATTGTTACATACCATTGCAATGGTTGGTAAATACATGTAATAAGTTGCTGTTTAAATAGTGCCCACAGACTAATGCCAGATAACCTGGCATAGTAGCCTTTTGGCCCAGTTAGAAGAGTACATCACTGTGGGAATTTGTTGCCTTTCACACAGATACTGAATATACCCTATGACATGGTACTGCCACACAACCCTACACCTCTATCCACCTCCCTTCCCCATCCCTCGTCCAATCCTAGCCTTGCATCAATTACATCCCTGCCACCTCTCTATTGAGCTCCAATGTCTGAACACGACTACTTGAGAGCCACTGGCATGCCTGAAGATGCACCTCACAGCAGACTACGGATGAAGCAACAAAACTGCAAACATTCTAAGGATGTTACCCTGTCACTCATCAACACCACTGACCTACAAGACTGGGACCTAATATTGATCCAAGAACCCTATATATACCTCGGGTCTTGACTCACGCTAGAATCCCAGCACTGATACACCCTATACCCCATCCAGGACCCAGACCCAGATGACTGCGACTCTCTCCGCTCTCTTATATTAGTTTCAGTCAAACTGACCTCCAACTCTTTTACTCAGATTCACATCATCTCGCATGTCATCTCAGTACTCTCAATTACTCAAGCAAACACCAATATAGACATCTACAATATTTACAACCCCCCTGAAACAGACACGGCCCTCCTACATCTACAATTCCACGACTCCTCTACCATCTGGGCTGGAGACTTCAACAAGCACAACCCACTATGGTCGGGCCCTAATCAAGCTCAGCTATGCAGATGCAGCGACACTGTCAAGCTTTGGGAATGCCAAGGTGTTAGATAGGAATGGCCAAGTCCTACAGGCCAGAAGTAGTGGCTTTGGCTTCAACGTACTCGTGTGTTATGCCCTACTCTCCGTACGTGCTACTGATTTGCAACAGACAGGATACTCGGGAGGATGCCGATGATGCCAGCCCGAGTAGAGGACTTTAACAGAGGAGGAGAAGGTAAAAGGGGCTAAGCCTAGTCGATACCCAGAATGAGGAAATATGTACATGCATGTCCTACTTATATAGGTTAAAGAGGCGATATGTGGAATAAGGAATGTGGGACAATAAGGTATGCAGAGCATGTGGGTATTGTCTACAACAAGTAAAATTAGAATGAAGGAATGCAAATGGGAATAGAACAATAAAAGATAGAATAATAGAAATGTGGCCAAGGATAGGACAATAGAGGTGCCCGACTATAAAACAATGGTTGTGACCAAAGATAAAACAAGGACAGGAAGTCTCGAGGTAAGATGGATCAAGGAATGAGGAGTAGGTGTGGTGGGATTAATGTATGGTGAGTTGCGTCGAGTATGTGAGGGATAATGGATAAAGAATGTGGGTGGTGTATGTGCCGAGCCGAGACCGGTGTACCAAGTGATGTGCATGT
>QLPI01012440.1:0-11084 GCA_003314275.1 Chroogomphus rutilus | reverse complement strand
TGTGGGTGCAGTGGATGGGAAGTATGGTTGTAAACCTCTGTGCTTTGAAGATGGTTGCATCTTCGGAGCTTGGTCTCTTGCCACGGAGGGGTACCGACGTTAGTTCCCTAACGCCGGTCAGAATTCCCCATACTTCCAACTCAGAGCTGCAGAAGCTACATGCGGTGAAGGGTATTTAAATGTAGTGCAGAGGTGAAGTTGGGACTTTGTCAGAGAGACTGGGGTGCGGCCGGGGAGGCGATTGAGGGTGTGGAAGACCCTCATGGATTGGTGAACCGGCAGAAAGCGAGTGCCGTTGGTGTTGCTTGTTCTGTGTTAGATGTCAGCGTGATGCATAGAGTAGTAGCAGGGAGTGCTTAGGTGTGGTCTGAGTCTGGTGCAACATCGAGGTAATCTTTGAAACGTCCAGTGCTTTGGATGTATCAGAGAGTATGAGGGATTGTCTTGGGATCTCCGAGTAGTCTTGGTGTTGAGTGACCTGCTTTGCCTGCATTATGTCTGAGAGTCCGCCGCTGTTCATTGTAGATTTTGCAGTGTTTGAGGTAGTGCGTGACAGTTTCAGGTTCACGGCATCATTTGCAGAGTGCAGAGTTGGTGGCGCTGATCTTTTTTAGAAATATGTTGAGTGCTACGTGTCCCGTACGAAGTTGTGTCAGAATGCTTGCTGCTCGACGGGGAAGCTTGCATAGTGTTTTGAAGAATTTTTTGTTTGGTAGTGAGGCATCGATTTTTGCTGTCTTCTCATAGCGTGGGGAGGAGGTCCATTCTTCTTTCCAGCGGTGGAGGATTGATTGTTTTCTTATAGCTTTAATTGCCGCTATGCTTGCCGGTAGGCGATGGTGGAGTGTTGTGGGGAGGGAGGAAATTCTGGAGGAGGTGCCTTCTGCTGCTGCCTTTGCTTTTTCATCTGCGATCTCATTGCCTTCCAGACCGCTATGTCCTGGGATCCATTCAAAGTGTATATGTAGTCGTCGGCGGTGGCATCTTAGGTGTTGTATTGCAGTGTGAATGTGGTCAAGTAGTGCGCTGGCTGCGGTGTGATGTTCTGAAGTGCCCGGATAGCGGCTTGATTGTCGAGGGCAATTAGTGCTGTATGTGTGTTGTGTTGCTGGGCCAGGAGGTGTAGTGCAAGGATAATGCCCACTAGTTCGCCCTCGAAAACAGTGTGCCGCGTTTTCTTGCCAAGTTTGAATTATAGGTATTGTCCTGATTTGGGTATGACCGCTGCTGCACCTATGTTACCTTTGAAGCCGGACCTATCTGAAAAAATTTGGATGTCGTCCATACGCGTTCTTATGTTGCTGATGGCGGAATCCTTGCTGTCAGCAATGTATGCAGTAAACTGTGGGCGCCAGTTGGGGTGATATCTTGTGGGTAAGATTGTTTCAAGCGTAGGAGGGCGTATATTGTATTGGTGGAGTAGGTTGTGAAGTGGTGAGGGATGAGCGCGGGGCTTGTGTCGTGAGCTACGAAGGACTGGAGAGTAAAGGGGGTGTTGAGGTGAGATTGCAGCCAGTCGAAGCGCTTCTCTGTGGCAGGAGTCATCAAGGCGGAGATGTATTGGAGGGATCATAGCGTGTAACTCCAGTATATCTGTAGCAGTAGATCTGTATGCTCCTGTGATCAGCAGACAACCCAGCCTTTGTACTTTACCGATGATATTTGTATGCCCTACTGATCCTGACCGCTTGCCATTGTTTCTTTGGATGGGGGTGTACCATACCGGTAGGGCATATTCTATCTTTGGAAGGACCATGGCTGTGTAAAGTTGCCGGACATATCGCATTGGAAGGCCAAAGGAGGGGCGAGTAAGGCGGTTGATGGCTAGCAGTAGAGCTTTTGATTTTTGGATGACTTGTTGAACATGGGTGTGCCATCTGAGTTCCTGATCAATTTGGACCCCTAGCAGCCATGCTGAGGGTACACATGTGATGCATTGTCCTGTTTGTCTGTGAATGAAGTCATTGCGTGTAATGTCCTTTTGCCGTATGAGCCGTAGGCATTGGAATTTAGAGATTTCAGCCTTTGAGTTGTGAGCAGAAGACCATGTGATTTGCTTGTCGAGCATTGAGTTCAGGGCAGTGTTGCATTTGTCGAAGGTGTCGGCTATTGCAACAAAAAAGGTGTTGTCGACATATGCACTGCCATCTTCATTTGGACCTTGTGGGATATTGACGAGACCGTGACTGTAGATGAGGTATAGTATCATAGAGGCAGTTTCTCCTTGGCCTATGCCATTGTCAATAGGGATGTCCTCTGAGACATAGTCATCAAAACTTAGCGTAGTGCTTCTATCTTTTAGCATCGCGTTGAAGAAATTGACAATTTCAGTAGGATAGCCAAGTTTTGTCATGTTTCTGAGTAGCCGGTCTGTAACTGCATTTGGGAAGGCATTTGCTATGTCAAGGAAGATAATTGTGACGACTTTGTGTGTACGCCAGGCTGCTTTTATACGGTGTGTAAGGAATAGGAGAGAGTTGGTGGTGGTTCGGCCTGGGAGGCCACCAAAGTGGTGAGAGGGTAACAGGTTGTGGCGGATGGTAAGATACACTGTGATGTCAGTAATCACACCGGATATGACTTTCCCCATAGTATTATATAGGGCGATGGGTCTGTATGCTTTGGGAATCATGTAGTCTGGTCTAGCTATTTTTCGAAGAACGACAGTCTTCTATGATCTCCAGGCCTTTGGAAAGTACTTGAGTTTGATTATGGCCGTGATGCACCAATGAAGTATTGGGACTATCAGGTCCGCGCATTGTTTGAGTACGACATTAGGGATGCCATCTGGACCGGGTGCAGAGAATGGCTTGAGTTTTTTGATGCGATGGTCTAGCTGATGTTGGTCAGGCATGATGAATTTGAGAGGGGCTGGAGGGGATGTTTGGTCATCTGAAAGGGGGGGAAGATTGAGTGGGCGTGGCGGGAAGAAGATTTCTTTGAAATTTTCTGCTTTTTTGGCATCCGTGTTGGCTTCTTCCAGAATGTTTCCATCGGGGTCCTTTTTTATTAGGGTGGGGATACGAGTGTGACCGCCATCTGTAAGGGGGTGTTTTGCGTATTTTCCTGCTGTCCAGATGTCTTTTGTGTCGATGTTTTCGAGCCATGTCTTCCAGTGATCGGCCTTGGCTTTCCGAAGTGCTGTTGTATATCTGTTTCGCGCCAGATTATATGCTATTTTCTTCTCTTGCCATGCTGGGGTGAATCTTGTCCGATATTCTTCCCTACTTTTGACCGCTGCTTCGTGTCGTAGGTTTTTTAAATCATTGTTCCACCATCATTTGGTGTAGGGGGTGATGCGCTGTTTGGGGATAACTGAGCTGATAGTGTGTTGTATTGCCGAAGTGAGTGAAAGAACAAGGTTGTCGAGGTCATTTTGGGTTGCGGGAACATCGGTATATTGGGGTAATTCGGTATCGAGATAGCAGGTGAGTTTCTTCTTGAAGGATTCCCAGTCAGTGTTTCGAAAGTTTCTTTTTTCTGATGGGGCATGTGTTTGAAATGTCATATCTAATATGGTATGGATGGGTAGATGGTCAGCACAGGGGATGCGATCATTGAGGGACGTAGCACAGGAGATAATTCGGCGGGCAAGTGCTGAGTCGCAAAAGACTAGATCGATAGTTGACCATGTGAGATGGCTGTCGGATTGGTAAGTGTGTGTTCCTGGTGAGAGCTGAAGTTCTAGGTGGTGTTGCGCTAGTAGTTGGAGCAGGAGGTCAGTGTTGCTGCGACGGCAGCATCACATTTGATTTGGACCAGACCAGAGGGGGTCGTGTTTGTTGAAGTCGCTGGCCCATAGCATAGAAGAGTTAATAGGGGTGGGATGGTTGTGGAGCCAGGATTGGAGTTGTATAAGTGCTGAATCGGATTCTGGAGGATTGTATATATTGTAGATATCCAGGGACATGTCGCTGAGGGTTAGAGTGATCGCCATTATGTCTGATGATTGTATTTGTATCTGGCAAAATGTATCCGAAGTCAGTTTGGCAGAGATGAGTATAAGGGAGCGAGCTCGGGAGGCATCATTAGGGTCACGTATCGGATATATAGGGTACCAGTTTTTAGAAGCAATTGTAAGAGTTGAGTTGGGATAGATATATGGTTCTTGAAGTAGGAGAATGTCCCATATTGATGGATCTGTTGTATTGAGTAACGTTAGTGTAATGTCTTTTGAGTGCTTGCAGTTCTGTTGAAGTACGCGTAGTCGGTCTTGTGTGATATTTCTAGACATGGGGAGTGATGGGGGAGGTTGGCGGTATCTGATTGATCAGTGGTCCCTCTGGAGATCGTGGGGGGTTGGAGAGGGGGCGTGTGTGTATGTCTCTGCGTCCATTAGGGGTATAACTGATATCTGCAAAAGAAGAAGAGGTGTGAGCTTCAAATTTACCTGTGCTATATTCATCACGTCTTGCTTGCACTTCGAAAACGGTCTTTGCAGCAGGGCAGGACCGAATCCAACTTGCATGTTTGCCTTTGCAATTGGCGCATCTGGGTTTGTCAGCTGTGCATTTGTGCCCCTTGGGGCAGGGTTGGGTATGCATGCAGGTATGGTCAGCTGTAAGGTGAGGCCCTGCACATCGGCCGCATCGTGCCTCCCCGGTGCACCCCGCCGCCCGATGTCCCCAGTCTTGACATCGGAAGCATTGGGGGGGCCTGGGGATGTAAATGCTTACATTACAGATGGATCCTTCTATGAGAAGCCCGTTTTCAATAGCATAGTTGGCATGGGTTTTGGTTTTGAAGCTGATGAGGAGCGGGCCGGTTTTGTTCTTTTCTCTTGCTTCGGGGCCATTGAGCCAGGCGATGTTGGCGATGTAGGGTGAGTTGGTGCTGTGAGTAGAGGGTTCTGGGTCTGGGTTGTCCTCTTCTAAAGTCTGTATCGCTTTGGAGATGTCGCCACCTTCAGGCCATATATCTGTAGGTGCGTTGTGAGCGACTACTGCATAGGCTTGTTGTGAGTAAGTTGCCGCTGGGTCAATGGCCTTTATCCATTCATTTATTTGTGTTCTGGCTCTGAGGGCTCCCTCTGCAGTTTTGAATGTCAGTGTGATATTACCTGTTGCTGCTCTGGAGATTCCACGTATTGGGGAGTCCAGAGGGCCGTGTTCAGAGTTTTTAAAGTGATTCGTAATGATGTTGTTGCAGAGATTTGTAGCCATCGCGGGTTCCCATTTGTGTATTGGGGCGTTTTTGTCAACTGATTTGAGGGATATGATGATTTGTTTGTTTTGCAATTCCACGTTCGGTTTCTGTTTTAGAGGGGAGGCTGGGTTTGGGGCATTTTTGTTCAGGCCCGAGGCGATCGCAGCGTATGAGAGGCCTTTGTTGTTGGGATGAGGGATGTGGGTGTTGAGTGTGGTTTTGAGGTCCTGCATCGCTGTGTCTAGATCCTTTCGGGTAATGGGTCTGTCGTCGCCATGAAGGGTGGCCACCTCACGCAGTAGTTTTGTTATGGTGATAAGCTGTTGGGTACCTTCCTTACCTATCGCATATGCGTTGTTGCCAGGTTTTCTAAAGTCGCCAAAGGATTCCATAGCAGCAGCCAGAGCCGAGATGCTGGTTTTGTTGTCATCAGTTATGCCTCTCGAGGCTAGGATGATCACGGGGTTGCCGGGGTCATAGTTGGGTGCAGGTGTGGGCGTCCTTGTGGACCATTGGGGTGGCTGTTGATTGAGTGCCACGAGGTTGGTGCCAGGGGGCAGGGGTTGGGGGGGGAGAGGAGGAGGGTCTGACATCAGGGAGAATCACGGTTTATGTGGAGGGGTAAGGGGCACAGAGGAGCAGAAGAACGGGGAGTAAGAATGAGAAACGCAGAGCAGCAGACTTGGGCTGGTTTTCCACGACTTTAACGCAATGAGCTGGTTAGAAGACCGTGGGAAAGTGGGGGGTTGTGGTGGTATGAGACCAAGAGGCGCTCTCAAAACCCGAGATAGCATGGCTTCTTATGCCTTTTTCTGTTTAGATTGTAGTCGCTTCAATGTATATTGTTCTGCTAACAGTTAACTGTCTACCAGGGAGAGTCCCAAGCTTTTTCCTAGTAGATAATAGCATAATACGGCTGAAGGTGTTGCTAAATTTATGGCACATGAGTGCTCAAACATATATATGTTGATACTATCCAGGAAATCAAAATGTTTTCCTGGAAAAGGATGGGGGGCATATATATGATGGTTTTGTTGAGGTACGAGGGTATGCAAGCCAGAAACGCACTGTTAGAGCGAATTATATAGTGACAGAGGAAGTTACATAAGAAGAGCAAGTTGTTCCTCTCACTGTCCACCCTACCTTGGTGTAGTCTTTCAGCAACATCCTTAATTGACTGTCCTCCCAAGTCTGTTATAGTAAATTAACCACAACAGGTTATGAGCCCTGCTGATCACACTACCAGTAATGGAACCAAATCATTTGTGGTGCTTTGGAAATGTGGCAAGAAGGGGCATATGAAAGCAGAGTGCAATCAAAAGGAAAAGAAGGAGAGGGAGAACAACTACAAGAATTCTACTAACATTGCCCAGCAATGACTGGGCCTTTGCTACAATGAATGTTACCTAAGTAGCATTATCAGACAAGGATCTAGGAAAGGGGATGGAGATTGATGTCTACTATTAGAATTTAAAATACAGATATGGTAGATGTTGGGGATTAGGGAATGTTCCCTTAAATTTCTAGTCAATTTTCTGAACCAGATCAGCATACAGGATCCAAACCTCTCCTCTCAAGAAAATGCTACCAAAATTCAGTCTTAACTTGACTACCAAAAAAATATTATAATGTTTTAGCTGGCCATTTAAGAGTGCATTGCTTCTAGTAATTAACTCTTAATAACAAACACTCCAAGTCCAAATAAATCCTCAAAACATTTATATTTTTGCCTATCAATATGTAGACCTATAATGTACAACAATATTGGTGCCAATTATCTAATATACGGAAAATGGCACCAGACTCCTGGCTCAAGTTCCCAGTCCACAATGTACAACAAATTCTTGGGCATATATAATGGTTATTACATAAAAGGTCAGCCTAGAAGCATGGCTTATATAATACTACTATTTTGTGACTTGACCAGTTATAAAGGTACCAGCTGTGGGAATATTTCCTTTCTTTGATTATTAGTGACTACAAGGGTGACTCAGTGACTTTTACAGCCACTGTCAGGAACCGTATGCAGGCATGCTAGACTATTCATTTCAGCCCACTCAGCCCAACTCCGCCCTCGCTTGCTTATTCAACCATATACCCTCAGCCTACGGACTATATGTACCTCATGTATCTGTCTTGGTGTCACATGCTCCTGTCAATTCATTCATTCCATTTACATCACACTCCATATGCTTGCTATTCCATTCCGTCTTCATTTACATTTAATATCCTTTCATTTATGTTCCACTCCACTTTCATTTATTCGCAATTCTGCTCAGTCTCTTATATCCAATCTGCTATTATGTTCCTTAGGGTAACTCTGTTGGGAATTGGAGTGACACGTCACTCCCCAATGTCACAGAGGAGATCATTATTTGGGGCATAGTATTTCCATTCTCGCTTTTCACGATCCTCGGCTTTCTTATTCTATTATAGGAATCTATTTGACTCCTAGTAGATTTGAAAGTAGTATAAAGATCTTGTACTTTAGTAGTTCAGTCCTTAGTCAGATAATCAACCTTGATTCTCTACTAGCTAATTCTCTGTCTCACTTTTCCGAAATTAGGGCCAGTGCAATCTGGTGGGCGCAACATATAAGTTGAAGCCATACCCTGCCCTGAACCTTGCCATTGTTTCACCTTTGGGAGATTTTACATATAATTACGACTACATTATTCCTTCACATCGTAACAGCCTTCCAGGGCCTTCCATCCCTTTCCATACTCTTCCATCTACATTAACTCATTTGTAGCAGGTGGGTAAACAATTATTGATTGTGATGCTGGTGCTCTTTTTCACAACCCAAAAGTGGGCCAGGCTCAAGGCTCAAGCTGGTGCAAGCATAGAAACAAAAGAGGGAAAAACCTAGAGAAGTGGTCAGAAAGGGTGTGATAAAATGAGGAGGCTCAAAGCCTTTATAGCTATTGAGTATGAGTTAGGTCAGAAGGATGCATACTATAGTAAATGGAAATGGGAATCAAGTACCTATTGAGTATGAGTTAGGTAAGAAGGACTCAAGTAGAAGTTAGAGGTATAGAGACTATATATACTCTAACTACTGCAGACCAAGGATAAAGGTTTATGAGGATGCATGTGGCTCATATTCCAGAAATTAGACATTGCTGGCTTTGTCCAATCAATCTATGTTTACTCATTTGTAGCAGATGGGTAAACAATTATTGATTGTAATGCCGGTGCTCTTTGCACAATCCAAAAGTAGGCTGGGCTTAAGTTAAGTGAGGAGCAAGGTAGAGAGATGGAGGCTTGGGAGGCTAAGCATTGGAAATGGCCTAATACAGGTGTGCTAAAAGGAAGAGTAGGCAGTCTTTATTAGGGTTAATGTAAAGCTTGTGAGCATTTCTGCACCAGTACCTCAGTTGCTGCAGTTCAAATTCATTCAGTCCTGCAGCTGTTACAGAGGAGGCACTATCCTTTCTAAAGCTATAGCTGGCGAATTGAGTTAGGTTAAGTCTAATTTGAGCAAGATTGTTATGAAGTTGCCTGAGAAAGTCTATATAGAGCAGCAGTGTACCATCCTACCCTATAAATAGGGGTGATTCAGGTAGACATGGGTTACAGATGTATAGTTTTTTTAGGCTAGTGACAGGGTATATAGAAGCACTGGGAGCTTTGATATATACAGTGTGTTAAATCTGTGTCAAGTACACTTACCGGATGTCTGGTGATTCGGCAGTGCCAACCAAGTAAGGTTGGACTACGTCCACGCACAAGTTCAAGCCGCATGCAAGTTACTTGATACGCCGGTCTCGGCTCTGTACATACACCCTCTGTCTTCTCATCCCCATCCATTGTTTGCTCTTCCTCATTCCACCTACCATCAAACCTACCTCACCCATTCCTTATCCCTTGACCTGCTTCACTTCAGGACATCCTGTCCTTGTGTTATCCTTGGTTGTGGCCCCATTGTTTTATAGTTGGCCACTCCCTATTGTTCCACCTCTGGCCACATCCCTATTATTCCATTTTCATTGTTCTATCCCTGTTTACATTCATCCATTTTATTTTTGATCATTATGGACAATACTCCCACATGCTCTGCATATCTTATTGTCCCACATTCCTTATTCCACATGTTGCCTCTTGAACCTATATAAGTAGGACATGCATGTACATATTTCCTCATTCTGGGTATCGACTAGGCTTAGGCCCTTCTACCTTCTTCCCCTCTGTTAAGTCCTCGACTCGGGCCGGCATCATCGGCATCCTCCCGAGTATCCCATCTGTCACAAATTGGTGGCACGCACGGCAGGTAGGGCGCAACGCACGAGTATGTTGAAGCCAACGCCACTACTCTTGGCCTGCAGGACTTGGCCATTGTCCATCCTGTTAGAACCAATGGAATTTTATGAGTGGTTATATATATTCTCCTGTTCACTTCAGCACTAAAACCCAAATAACTCCTCCAATTCTATTCTCTTCAAGGCGCAACTTCTTACAGAGAATGGCCTCCGGTCATATTCCAATAGTTTTTCATGATTACACAGCCTTTTATTTCTTATAAATACATAGCTGTATCTAGCTAAATGACAGACAAGTAGAAATTACCTTTCTACATCCCCACTCTCACTAAACCTTGAGATAACCTTCAAAACTCTCATCCATGCTGAACCGAAGGTTAAGTGCCGGACATCACACTTCCCTAATCAAGACTAAAACACCGGATATTCATCGTACCAATACCTGGAACCAAAGTTGAGTTCCTCAAATCATATACTATTTCTATATACCGCCATATATTATTTCTACCTTGTGGGAGGACCACAATTCCATAAACCGGCGCTTTGGCGCCCAGGCCAGTTTCCCGGAACGGTGCCTAAGCGGAGGCCAGACCCGGGGCTCAGCTCCCAGTAGATCATCAATAGAACAACATTTTCCCTAGCGACAAATACAATAAAAATCACAATAAAATCAAGGGGATTATTCTCCTATTTATACAGCCAACAATTTAATATTCTACACCAGGAAAACCCCACAGAGAACTAATCTGCCACACCAAACTACACAAATCTATTCTTGTTTGTGGCATCTTCGTAATATGCACATCATTTGTGCTGTGTGCATGACACTCATACCCCGCTCATGCCCCATTTGTGACTGCTTGTCCATTTTTGCCATACGCACCCTTTCCATTGTTTTTATACATTGTGTGACTGTTGATTTGCTTACCTGCAATCATCATTTTCACCACTTGTATTTTGTTCACCCATCCACAATCATTCTTGTTGCTCACATGACATACTCATTGTGTCTCATTCAACCTTCGGATCATTTGTGAGACCGTTCATCCGCATCCACCCCATATTGTTCTTACCATTCCTGTTCTTGGCTGTCTTGTTCATTCACCTGTAGTCTCTGTTTGTTTAAAGTGACTGTCTGTGTTCAAGTGACAAACATTTCCACCACTTGCCTGCATTCTTTGACATCCCTGTGCCTCATACATATGCTACTCATTCGTGTTTTATTGTAGTTCATTGTTTGGCTGTCTATCTTAGATTCCATCATTTCCTTTGACATCTGTGTTGTGTTAAGTCCGCGTGTCAGGCGCTTAGCTAGTACTTCCGAAGGGGTTATCCGGGCTAGCGCAAAGGTCCGTATCGGGGCCGAGGACCGAGACGGAAGTCGGATGGACTATGGACGGGGACGGAGGCGCCGGGAACTTAGGGTAGGTCGCGGAATAGCTCAATCCGGTCACTGAGGTGTTCGAGGTCGAAGGGACTTGGCTTCAACTTATGTGTTGCGCCCTCCTCGATTGTCTGTCCCTAATTTCGGAAAAGGAGGCAGGAGTTTACCGGAAATGAATCGGAAACTGGTGGGAGACTAAATCGATATTCGTACTAGCGAACAGTCTAGTCGACTGGAAGACTATATACAAGTGACTGTCCTTGTACTATCTTTGACAGTCATAAAACAAGGGGAAG
>QLPI01012433.1:0-16026 GCA_003314275.1 Chroogomphus rutilus | reverse complement strand
CACCAACACCTTTTTCATATATGTTTTACATTGAAAGCTATTCAATGAATAGTCCAAAAGCACCAAACATTGACTTAGTTTTGTAAGTCACTGTATATGCTTTGTATACCTTATTGTTCTCCATTCCTTATGCCACCCTGTTCCACATCTCACTTCTTAACCTATATAAGTAGCACATGTATGTAGATAGTTCCCCATTCTGAATATTGACTTGGTTTACACCTTCCTGTCTTCCCTCCTCCTGTCTGAAGTCCCTTACTTAGGCCGACACTCTTGGCACTCTCCCAGGTATCTCATCTGTTCCAAATTAGTAGCACATACGGAAAGTAGGGTGAAACACATGAGTACATTGAAGCGAAGCCACCCTGATCGGTCTGCAGGACTTGGCCAATTCCTGCCAGCATCGTAAAGTTGGCATTATTGCAATAGTGCTTGGCCCATGCATTGTCGGCATCCTCGGTGCCTAACACATATACACAAACACAAACACACCATACATGCATGCACCATACACCCATCTGCCATACATGCATAGACTGTACACACATGGACCATACACACACATACCGACACCAACATGCTATATGTGCATGCACTGACACCAATGCACAATACATGCATGCACTGATACCAATGCACCATACATGTATGTGCTGATGCCAGTGCACCATATGTGCACACACCAACACCAATACACCATATGTGCATACACCAATACCAATGCACCATATGTGCATGTGCCAACACCAATATACCATATGCACATGTACCAACACCAATGTACCATACATGCATGTACTGACACCAATACACCATACGTGCACGTGCCAACACCAATGTGCCATACACACATGTACTGACACCAATGCACCATATGTGCATACACTGACACCAATGTATCATATGTGCATGCACTGACACCAATGTGCAATAAGGTGCATTTGTGTTGGCATGTGCAGGTGTGGCATGCACCTGACACCCATCACCATGGTTTTTTTCAGGCTTGGGTTCCCCATGAATTAGATGCAGGTCACCCACATTTGACCCATGGGTGACCCATGCCATTCCCTAAATGGACAATGCCTTTATCCAGCCTCTTTCTCAGTTTGAATCATGCATGCTTGTGTATGTGATAGCTGACAAGGAAGTGATAGGTTGTCACATCAGCCTTGTGACAGACAGGGAAAGTGCCTTTTTGATGCAGTACATATGTTTGTTGAGTGGTGCATGTCCTGTCCACAGCTGTATAATCAAACTATGCTGTTCCCTTGTAAGCCCTGCTGTGTTGCCTAGGTATATATGTAAGAGGAGGCTGTTGTCTATTCTTGCCATTCAGGCATAACACAGCAACTGTTTCTAGCATTCTCCCCAGGTATGCTAGAGGCCTGTTTTAAATACCTACTTTGCTGCAGCCAGACTATATGACATTTCATCAGACCTTAAGAAAGCAGGTACTTATTAGGCTTCCCTCCCCTGCTACTGCCTTGTTCACCTCTGAGTCTGCCTCCTCATTGCTGGCAACCTCATCATGACCTGAGATCCATGCAATCTTCAGCATCATTTTACTTCTTTGAGAGGGTGTTATAATTTTTGTTATCAGGTCAAGAAAGTGGCCAAGGATGTATTGTACTGGCCAGGGTCAGGTATTTCTTATCACTTGTATAACCCCTTAGTTGTCCAGGAGGATGGTTGCTGACTTTATGCCCCACTCACATCTGAGTAATCAAGTGCCAAGGCTATCCCAACTGCCTCAGCTGTGTATGTAGTATGTCTGGTGAGTAGACTGAGTCAGTACTGTATTGCCACCATCCTCCTACCCTGCCTATACATAACCAGCATAGCCCCTACATAGTTGTCTATTCCCAACCCACCAGCATACACCTTCACATCTACTGTGTCATCTGCATCAGCCTCCTTTCACTCCTCCTTGGACCCTGCTACCTCAGTAGAGTAGAGCCTGGAGATATCAGGTGTATAAATGAAAGAAATAATCTCCTCATAGGTGCTTGGGGTCAAGCTGACCTGTGAAACAACTGATGCATCAGGGTATACTCCTAGGAACTTGTGGGAAATGGCTTTATTATTATATCTTTGTAGAAAAAATCTGGCCTCTGTTGACCTATAGTCTTGCCTGGCTATATAGGGTCTGAGACCCACTTATATAGAAGCTGACCACTGTAAACTTAGAGTTTTTGAATCATGATGGATGAGTCAGTGTCTACTCCTTGGCCCCTCCTACCTTCAGAAGCATCTCTCTTACCCCATCATATGCCTCTTTGTATGTATTATAATGATAACAAGACTATATGACAAGATCAACTCAGTGTTTGCACGATGTCAAACCACTTTTAGTATTCACCTATACGACAAGATCAACTGTAGCATACAGGTGAGCAGAATATAATATGGAGGATTGGATGATGTCTTACCTCAGTGTTTGCGCTATGTCAAACCACTGAGAAAGACTTGTACATGACAGTAACTACTTATAATATTTGAGAACAATAAATCACATGAAAAAAGGAATAATAAAAATGTCTTACAGCTGTACAAGACCTAAAACGACCAACAATGGCCTTGCTTACTAACTGGGGACTTTGGGCACTGTGGTTTGCATTTCCAACACTTCCCCTCAAACCGCTGACAGCCCGAGTTCTACGGTGAAATGCTTCACCTTCGTGGACGGTAAGGCCTTAGTCAATGTATTGGTGACCATATTGTCGGTGGGACAGTACATGAGGCAAATTGCACTCTGTTTGACGATCTAGCATATGAAGTGAAAATGTACATCGATGTGCTTCATACATACATGATACTGATGGTCCTTTGCCAGTGCAATTGTGGATTGATTATTGGAAAACAGGGTCATAGGTGAAAGCTTGATGTTGAAGACCTGTTTTATAAGGGAACGAAGCCAGAAGGCTTCCTTTGCTGCATGAGTTATGGCAACATACTTACTTTCTGTCGTGGATAATGATATGATATTTTTCCTTTTTAGCACTCCAAGAGACTGCCCCTGCATGTATAATAAATGCATAGCCAGAGATCGTGTAACAATTGTGGGCCACGCTGTCTGCCATCAGCATTAGCATATCCTGTCAAGCCTCCATCTCCATGGCCAAATGTTAACCATAGATGAGCAGTTCCTTTCAAATACTAAAAGATTCTTTTGACAGCATTCCAATGTGTAGGTCCATACTTCATCGAAAAGCATAACATGCATTGGACAGTGAACATGATGTCAGGCCAAGTTCTGAGTGCAGCGTACATCAGCAAACTGACAGCTTCTTTATATGGTGTGTTGCATATTATAGCCCGCTCGGTTGTGGTCTTAGGGATCGAGGCTATGGATAGGAGCAGTCCGTACTGCATGGGAGTAGATGAAGGCTTCAGCTCATCAAAGTTGAACCAGCAAAGGATTGAGGTGATATATGATTGTTATGAGAGGTGAATGGTATGTCGTTTGCGATTTCATCATATTTCTATGCCTAACAACCAATGTAGTTCACCCAGGTTCATTATTTCAACATGATTGGCTATGTCCTTTTTGAAACTAACAATCAGGTTAGCTGATGATGTGGCAATGGTGCAATCATCGATATGAACCAGTACAATGGTCAACTTGCGATCATTCTGGTGAAAGAATATGGCCTGGTTGACATCACATTGGGTGAATTTGAGATGGTAAGTCATGATGTCAACAAGCTTTTGATACCATCACCTCCCTGACTGTTTGAGTCTGTACAGCATCTTTTTTAGGTGGCGTACCTTTCCTGAGGAGTTGGGTGTGTGATAGCCAGGTGGCTGTGCCATGTAAACAGTTTCATTATTGGTGAGTTCACCATTCAAGTACGCACCTTTTATATCTATCTGATGCAACTCCATGTCATTTGCAGCAGCCAGGGCAAGTGTGGTTTGGATTGAAGCCAATTTGGCTACAGGGGAAAAATTATTGAAGTAATCGACACCTGGGACTTGGGAGAAGCTTTGTGCAATGAGGTGAGCCTTGTAGTAGATGACATTTCCCGCTGCATCCTTTTTTGCATAGAAAACCCATTTAGAGCCAAGGATATTTGCATCTTTGGGTGGGTCAGTGAGTTCCCAAGTTCCTGATTGCTTGAGCAAAGCTAATTCTTTGTGAATTGTGTTTTCCCACAGCTCCCAGTCAGGATGGCATTTGGCCTCAGCTAAAAAGTGGGGCTCGATTGCTTCGACTTCACTGGTTTTAGCTACAAGTGCATATTCATCATCATTTACTGCTAACATCATCCAGTTGGCTATTCCTTCCCCTTCAAAGATTTCAGGAGACTTTTTGACAACAGTTGGTAGTTGGACTCCTGGAGTGATGGCAGGGTCAGATGAATGGTGAGGGAGGTGCTGCATCCATCTAAAATGTCTCGAGGATGCTGACTTGGTTTTTGTACTCATTTCATAGGGGCCTCGGTTTCAGAGTTGGATGGGTTAGCCATGGGTGGCATGTCATGAGTAGGAGGTGCAGATGAGACAGCAGGTTTGTATACTTCAGAAGAAGGTACATCAGTTGTCATTTTGATAACTTGTCATTCCTCTCCCTTGAGATGAGAAGCTGATACTGCACTGGTGTCAAAATAGACATTTCTTTCTACAGTAACACTTCGCTTGTCTGGCCAATATATTCTGAAGCCTTTGCTTTGATTGTTGATACTGATCTAGCATCCCTCTGTCACATGGCCTCCTAACTTGTTGCCACCTTCTGTTTACACCCATACTTTTCCCCCCCATTCATGCACATGCAGTAAGTCTGGTTTGCTGCCGAATGCAGCTTCATAAGGTGTTTGACTGCTAGCTTTCATTGAGGTCCAATTCATCACCCACACAATATGTCGTGCAGATTTCTCCCATAGGAACCTTGACAGCCCACTTGCATGCAAGAGTGCACCGACCCATTCTATAATGGTACAATTGCAGCATTTGGCCACACCATTGTGCTGTAGAGTATCATAGATGGTAAGTTTTTGTGCAATACCTTGGGACTTTAGATAAAGCACAAAATCCTTTCCCAGATATTCACCACCTCTATCGGAATGTGTTAAGTGTCGGTAATGCCAAAGATGTGGGCGGGGAGCGGCCAAGTCCTGCAGGCTGGAAGTAGTGGCTTTGGCTTCAATGTACTCGTGTGTTGTGCCCTACTTTCTATACGTGCCACCAATTTAGAACAGAAGGGATACTTGGGGAGTGCCAAAGGTGCCGGCCTAAGTAGAGGACTTTACATGGAAAAGGGAAGGTAGGGGGCCTAAGCCTAGTTGATACCCAGAATGAGGAAGTATGTACATCCATGTCCTACTTATTGTAAAAGGCAACAAATTCCCACAGTGATGTGTTCTTTCAACTGGGCCAAAAGGCCACTATGCCAGGTTATCTGGCATTAGTCTGTGGGCACTATTTAAACAGCAACTTGTTACATGTATTCACCAACCATTGCAATGGTATGTAACAGTACCTCCCCCTTAGGTACCGAGCCCTCGAGGTGCCACAGTGATGATATCTTAACAGGTTTCCCAGGCCTGTCTGTGGCTCCCCCCAAGCACTCTAATTACCGTTTGACATAGCAGACCCCCATAATATCATGGACCATCATGTAAGCCAGGGTTCCTGGGGTCCAAGTGATTGCAACAACCCTCTAAATTATTGCGCACACAGGGATTTGAACCGCTGACCTTGGTCAACCTGGCATACTGTAAAAGGCAACAAATTCCCACAGTGATGTGTTCTTTCAACTGGGCCAAAAGGCCACTATGCCAGGTTATCTGGCATTAGTCTGTGGGCACTATTTAAACAGCAACTTGTTACATGTATTCACCAACCATTGCAATGGTATGTAACACTTATATACATTAAGAAGCAACATGTGGAATAAGGAATGTGGGACAATAAGGTATGCAGAGCATGTGGGGGTATTGTCTACAATGAACAAAAATATAATGGAGGAATGTAAATGGGGATAGAACAATAAAAATAGAATAATAGGAATGTGGCCAAGGATAGGACAATAGGGAGTGCCTGGCTATAACAACAATGGGTTATGACTGAGGATAAAGCAATGGTCAGATGTCCCGAGGTAAGATGGGTCAAGGAGTAAGGAGCAGACGGGGTAGGATGAATGGATGGTGAATGAGGCAGAGTAGATGAGGGATAGGGACAAGGAATGTGGATGGTGGATGTGGCAAGCCAAGACTGGTGTATCAAGTGACTTACATGTGGCATGGACACTTGTAGGTGGACATAGTCTGGCTATTCATTCAGCACTGCTGAATTACCGGACACTTGGTATGTGTACTTGACAGAATGCAATGTTTTAATGCATGCATTGAGCTACATGTTGACCCAGCTGGTGTATTCTTTAAAAGCACTGAATGCCTCATTTTTGGTATACAGGAGGTGAAGGTAAGTGAGATGTGACATGTCATCAGTGAAGGTAATATAATATTACTTTCCAGACCTGGTTTCAACTGGAGCAGGTCCCCACAGGTTGCTGTGTACCTCATCTCCAAAGGTAGAGGCACGACTGCCTTCTCTGGCTTTTGGGACAGGTTTGTGAGTTTCCTTCTCATATACACATAACTTACAGAAGAAGGGTTTACCTGTCTGCAACAAGTCAAGTTTGATTCCTATAACAAAACCTCTAGTGATGGGTTTCTTGGCTGTCTCAGGTGAGAATTGACCCATGTGACAGTGAAACTGATCAAGTGTTAGCACCTCAACAGAAGAATTTGCTATATCGGCATCATTGTCAAGCTTCAGGAATGCCGAGGATGCAGACAGGTAACAGCCAAGTCTTGCAGGCCGGAAGTAGTGGCTTTGGCTTCAATATACTTGTGCATTGTGCCCTACTTGCCATGTGTGCCACCAATTTGGGACAGAGAAAGTACTCGGGGGGTGCCAAAAGTGCTGGCCCAAGTAGAGGATTTTACAGAGGAAAGAGGAGACAAGGGGCCTAAGCCTAGTCGATACCCAGAATGAGAAAGTATGTACATGCATGTCCTACTTATATAGGTTAAGAAGCGACATGTG
Source organism: Chroogomphus rutilus (assembly GCA_003314275.1). Taxonomy (NCBI): domain Eukaryota; kingdom Fungi; phylum Basidiomycota; class Agaricomycetes; order Boletales; family Gomphidiaceae; genus Chroogomphus; species Chroogomphus rutilus. Next base: position 8,976 of record QLPI01012433.1, on the reverse strand, counting down.
GAATAAGGAATGTGGAACAATAAGGTATGCAGAGCATGTAGAGATATTGTCTACAACAAGTAAAATTAGAATGAAGGAATGCAAACAGGGATGGGACAATGGAAATAGAATAATAGGAATGTGGCTAAGGATAGGACAATAGGGAGTGCCCGACTATAAAACAATAGGGTTGTGGCCGAGGATAAAACAAGGACAGGATGTCCCAAGGTGAGGCAAATCGAGGAATAAGGAGTAAGCATGGTAGGATTAAGGATGGTGAATGGCATAGAGTAGATGAGGGGTAGGGACAAGGAGTGTGGAAGGTGGATGTGCCGAGCCGAGACCAGCATACCAAGTGACTTGCATGTAGCATGGGCACTTGTACATAGACATAATCTGACTGCTTGGTTGGCACTGCCGAATTACCGGAATCTCGGTATGTGTACTTGACAATCGTGCATAACCTGATACAAGCCATGGCCAGATCTCTGTGTCTGGCCAATCTACTTCCCATCACTCGTCTTTACAATACACTTCCCATCATCAAACGTGATGGACAGTCCAGTTTGATCAAGGCATCCGATAGAAACAAGCATATAACCAACTTCAGGTGAATAGAGCACCTCAGTGAGTCATAACTGAGAGAATTCAGCACCATTAGGTACATCAATTACCATCTCTCCTATTCCAACCACATTGAAACTTTGCTTATTTGCTGCTTGAAAGGTCTTCGGAGGGGTTGCAGTGAAGTTTGTTACTGCATCGTGATAGGGAGTGATGTGCCTAGTACATCCAGAGTCATAGACTTCCATTGACAGTAAAGCAATCAATCTCAACCATGTTACAAATTAGACTCCAATAGTGCTCATCCCATATCACCTTTACTGTCACCACATCACACAGCCAACCATTCTATTCAGCACTATAATCTTCAGACTCCCAGTATATCATCATGTCTTCTTCAGAGCTCATTCCCATGCAACGCTACAACACCCAGGATACAAATATCCAGGCAGAACCATTAACATATTATTATCTTCGCGTACCACTCCCAGCACATTTCTCACTCAGAAGAAGATCCATCCAATCTACACTCAGTCATATGCGATAGGAGATGCAGTCTATTTCCCAGAAAGCTGAGAACCATATATATTTCTTGGAATGACGTCTAGATCAGCATATCGTGATAGGAGTAGAGTGGAATACAAGGCAGAGTTTAGGGCACCATCCCATCCTGATTACCCCACCTACTCCATTTGACTCACTCTTAAACACAAAATGAGAGTGTACGACTGTATACCCATTAGTCTTCCTACTCCCAGACCCCTATCCTTGGTTTGGATACTGGAGAAATTGCGGAAGATATGTTACCTGTGACCTGGAAATACTCTGAGATGACTCAGTCCCCTGACTCATCCTAAGGCCCCTCAGGAGTAGTGGACAAGGTTGTTAGACAGTTATTAGTAGACTTCCTTATTGTTTCTTTTATATGTTTCCCCTTTTCTTGGCTTGAATCAGACCTGTTTCCTATTCTGGTAGTCTTTTCTCATTGTTACTCATCATCCTTACCTTCCTCTTCTATATACTTTGTTCTTGTGCTTTGTCATTCAACTGACATAGCCAACCTCTCGCATTGTTTCGCATTGTTGCTTGGTTTTTGTATATAAAGGCCTCTGGCTTACCTCTGTAATAACAAGTTCACAAGTTAAAGCCCCAAGTCAAGTCTCCAAGTCCAAGTCAAGACTAGTCTAGAAATGTCTAGACTATTATATTCAAGTCCAAAGTAAAAGTCCAAGTCTTAGTCAGCATGACACATTTGTGTCTCATGTCACATCCCTGTCACATCACATCCTAATCACTCACATTCTATTTTCGTTCATACATTGCCATGTCACAGAGCTTAATCCAGCTGTGCCGAATGACTGCACTAGATCCCACCAGAGAAAAGGACCAGTGCACGCAGGCTTTTAGGTATTAATTACCTAGAGCAACTCTACACAGTGCAAGGTGAGTCTGCAGGTTTTTCAGGGTTTGCACTAACAGCATATGCATCTTCCAGTTGCTCACTGACTGGAAGTTCTTCATACTCAACAAGTGAAGCATTATCACTTTTGTCTGTCAAAATTGACGTGTCAGTGAGTTCATCATCAACAGGCGTATCTTCAATCTCTGAAAACCAGTCTTCATCGTCTACTGCATCTCCTTCTGCATTATCTGAATCGGAATCAGAGTCTGATGCATATATCAGTGGTGACATCTCGGTATCATCATTGTCTGAGTTGACTGCAAGGAAGGCAATCTTGCTTAGGGAATGGCACGGGTCACCTACGGGTCAAATGTGGGTGACCCACACCTGACCCATGGGAAACCCAAACCCGTCAACCCATGAGTTTTTTCCCATGGGTCGATGGGTCTCGGGTGTGTGCCGCACCCGCATACAATACATCATGGCACGTGCACGTACGGGCGTTGTGTATATCGCATTCGTTACGGCATGTGTGCATACATAGCGGCATGTGTGCATATGGGCATTGTGTACATCATATTTGTCACGGTGCATGCACGTATGTCGTGTACGTTGCGTTCATGGTGTTGCATATACGTACGGTGTGTTTGTCACATTCGGGGTGTCATGTTCATGTTGGCACATGTGTATACATATAAGTCACGTTCGTGTCAGAGTTGACGCCCCGGGTTGGGCCCGGGTCACGGGTGCTCGCAGCTTGACCTGCACCCATACCCAAGGACACCTGACCCGGTGACCCATGTGGGTTGGCCTAACCCATGCATTTCCCTAATCTTGCTTTCATGGTCAGACTCGACAGTAGCATTGGCAGAGCTGCCATTGTTCAGTGAGTGGTGTTTCTTGTTATCAGCAACCTTGGCAGGCTTAGGACACTTGTTTCTAAAGTGTCTTTTATCTCTACAGTTCTAACAGGTCCCAGGCACTTTGCATGGAGTGCATCCCCCTTTGCCATTTGAACCTACTAACAGAGCTTCATCCTTTTCAGTTCCTTTGGGGGTACTTGCATTGCGACAAGCATGTTGAGTTTGATGGTGTTCGTACTCTTCTGATGTGAGTGCAATGAGCTCATCTGGATCAATTGTTTTTGATGAGCTATATAGTTTGGCTCCAGCAAGCAAATTTGATGCAAAGGCAGATAGGTAAGGGGGTAGGGACTTGATAATGGTGGAACAGTAGTCTTTCTCTTTGATGCTCATCCTATAAGTTGCTAGTTCCTCCTTTTTGACTTGGAGGTTGTCTATAAAATCATGCATGTTTCCTCTGTCAGGACATTTTGACTCCATGAACTGGGAGCATAAATCAGCCTGAGCAAAGGCCCCTTTCATTGAGTACTTGGTCTGTATTAGGTCCCATTGGTCTTTGAGGGATGTTTTGCTATGAACTTGTATAAGGGTTGAGTCTGGGATATGGTGAGTGACCAGGGGTTTTGCTGAACGGTTGTCCTTTGTCCACTGAGCAAGGGCCGTCTCTTCTTTAGCAGTAGAAGGTGAGCTGAGAGTGGGATGGACATCAGTACTATCAAAATATCCTCACAGGCCCTTAGCCTTGATGGCATCCTGGAAGTGCATGGTAAATGCTGTCTAGTTCAAACCATTTGGCATAAGCTTCGAGACTGAGGAGGGGAGGATATCAGTGATTGGCGCGAGTATTGGAAACCCGTGCAGGTAGCGGGTATGGGTAGCATAGGTAAGGGTCAGGGTTAGGATTTCCAACCCAGCCCAAACCCGTACCTGCAGGCAGGTTTTCACGGGTATGCTTATATAAGCAAGGTTCAGTGCTAACTTCACTTATACTAGCTGCGCTCCGCCCTTCGGGCGGAAGGCACAGCAAGGTGGCTGCGCCACCGCCGCCTGGCGGCGGCCTTGGCCTGGCGGCAGCATTTGCCTGGCGGCGGCAGCCTTGGCCTGGCGGCAGCATTTGCCTGGCGGCGGCCTTTGCCTGGCAGCAGCCTTGGCCTGGCGGCAGCATTTGCCTGGCGGCGGCCTTTGCCTGGCGGCAGCATTTGCAAGAACGGTGGCCTAGCGGCCACCTTTGCAAGGGCGGCGGCCCTACGGCCGCCTGTGAGGTGGCTTTGCCACGCCTGGCAGCAGCCTTTGCAAGAACAGTGGCCTAGCGGCCACCTTTGCAAGGACGGCGGCCCTACGGCCCCCTGCAAGGTGACTTCGCCACGCCTGGTGGCAACCTTTGTAAGAACGGTGGCCTGGCGGCCACCTTTGCAAGGACGGCGGCCCTGCGGCCGCCTCTCAGCCGCACACTACTGCGCCCATGAGGTCGCCACTTATTGGCCTGAGTACGCGTTGCTGCTGTAGATAGCGACGATCGTTCCATTAGTATTGAGCATTTGTTTTGAGCACACGCGGCCAACATCGTCACCGAACCAAAACGGTAGACGGTAGCTGTAGTGATCTGTGCAGCGATGGTGTGAGGTGAGGGGATTAGGAAGCGTGCATAAAAAAAATTTTTTTTTTAAAGTCACTATTGAGAGCTGGAAAGTAGATTATAAGAAATATCTCGCACCACAATATCCTGCCCACTGTAAAGTCGACTTTCCAATGCTCTTTGAGTATCTCTTGGTACTCCATAGCTGCATGTTCCCGCGAGTCAATCATACCAATTTTTTCCAAGGCTTCAGCCTTGCAGTCGAACATGGTAGGAAACCGCCACTCAGAGTATATGTGGGGGCGTTGCATTGACTCAATTAGTGGAGGACATGCAAGTAGAGCTGTATGTATCGGTAGTCAGAGCCACTTCAAACTGGATAATGGGCGAGAGTATGTTGAGCTGCATCGGCATTGAGTCGGTTAGCGGCGGTCGTGCGCGTTGAGCTGTATGTCAAGCATGATGATGTGCACGTTTGTTTGACCATCCGATGAACCAGCTATTATGAAACAAACGTCTCCGCGACATAGACATACCGTTCCACTCGGCATTTCCATGGTTCCTCCTCATTCAAAAAAGTTTGCATCCGAGTACGGAAATGCAGACTGTCACCTCAGCGTGGGCACATTGATCGGCTTGCAGAACGTAGCATTTGTGATTTGCCGCACAGGCCCCCTCCTCATCCACGACCAATACTCAGTTCGTGCGCTTCATGTCGCTAGCTTGCATCGGACACGCTGATCGTCTCTGGTACTGTTAGAGCAGGGCTGGGTTTGAGTGCCACGACGATGCCTTGCGGGACGGGGGGATTGCGGCCCTTTTGGTTGCACAGACCTGTTTGCGGTGTCGTGCACCTACCATACGCGGATGTGCTTCCTCCCACCACCCAGACATGGTGTTACGGCCGGAGTGCGCAGGTGTGCACCGTGTCATGAGTGTGGTGGGGAGCGTGGCGATGGTGGGGGGAAGGACGCTGCATGTTCGTGTTGTGCTCCTTTCCTCGATCACACACGATGCCGCGACACCTGCACACCGCACGTCCTGACAGCCCCACACGTGGGAGTGTTGGGAGGTGCGGTGCGCTGGTGTCGTGGCATCGTGTGTGGTGAGGAGCGGACAATGTGCGTGACCGGAGTCTACAAATCGTAGTATAGGGAGTGTATGCATTGAGAAAAAAAAGGATCGTCCGTACACGACGCACGACACAGCGACACCAGCGCACCGCACGTCCTGACAGCCCCACATGTGGGGGTGTTGGGAGGTGGGGTGCTCAGGTGTTGCCATGTCGTGTCAAGTGCCAGCATACCGGTCGGGAGGGTGGCGATGGTGGGAGGCAGGATATGCGTGCACTGGTGTCGCCTGCGTGCGCAGATCGAGGAAAGAGGTCGGCGTGTGGTTGGTGCACAATACGAAGATGGTGTGCACCGAGCATACGCCGACGTGTTACCTCGAGACCAGGGGACTGCACGTCGTTGTGGGGCAATGCGCGGGAGGTGGGGTGCGCGGATCGAGGAAAGAGGTCGGCGTGTGGTGGGTGCACAACACAAAGATGGTGTGCACCGAGCACACGCCGACATGTTTCCTCGAGACCAGGGGACTGCAGGGTGGGGGAAGAAAGGGAGACACAGTTTTTGAACCAGTCACATGACCTGGCGGTGTTGGAATTGCAAAATTTGCATCGTGGGAAGGGCTTATATAAATGCTGACTCAAAGCTGACCAAAAACGCCCACAAGCGCACCAATCCAACTTTATACTATAGATAAGTGAGGTTCAGCGCTAACCTCACTTATATAAGCAAATTTAGCGCCGAATTATGATTATATAAGCAAAGTTAGCACTGAACCTTGCTTATATAAGCATACCCATGAAAACCCGTATCTGTAACACATGGGTACAGGTTTTTGCGGGTACGGGTATGGGTAGACATAATATACCCGGGGGTTACCCGTGCCAATCACTAGAGGATATTGGTGGTAGTTAGAGCTGTTGTAGACATTGGAGTGAGAAGGTTCAGGAGATAGTACTAAGGTATATGAGCAGGAGTGGGGCCTAATAACCTGTAATGATAACAAGACTATATAACAAGATCAACTGTAGCATACAGGTGAGCGGAATATAATATGAGGGATCAGATGATGTCTTATCTCAGTGTTTGCATGATGTCAAACTACTGAGGAAGACTTGTACATGACAGTAACTACTTATAATATACAAGAACAATAAATCACATGAAAAAAGAAATGATAAAAATATCTTGTGGCTGCGTAAGTGTTACATACCATTGCAATGGTTGGTGAATATATGTAACAAGTTGCTGTTTAAATAGTGCCCACAGACTAATGCCAGATAACCTGGCATAGTAGCCTTTTGGCCCAGTTGGAAGAACACATCACTGTGGGAATTTGTTGCCTTTCACAGTATGCCAGGTTGACCAAAGGTCAGCGGTTCAAATCCCTGTGTGCGCAATAATTTAGAGGGTTGTTGCAATCACTTGGACCCCAAGAACCCTGGCTTACATGATGGTCCATGACATCATGGGGGTCTGCTATGTCAAACAGTAATTAGAGTGCTTGGGGGGAGCCACAGACAGGCCTAGGAAACCTGTTAAGATATTATCACTGTGGCACCTCGAGGGCTTGGTACCTAAGGGGAAGGTACTGTTACATACCATTGCAATGGTTGGTGAATATATGTAACAAGTTGCTGTTTAAATAGTGCCCACAGACTAATGCCAGATAACCTGGCATAGTGGCCTTTTGGCCTAGTTGGAAGAACACATCACTGTGGGAATTTGTTGCCTTTCACAGTAAGACCTAAAACAACCAACAATGGCCTTGCTTACTTATCAGAGACTTTGGATGCTGTGGTTTGCATTTCCAACATGTATTGCCTGCTAAGAAAAGGTTGGCATCGTCTACATATGCCACTGCTGCCTGGCCCTTCCCTGAGGTGACATTTAGAAGATTAGTATTATAGAAAAGGTAAAGGATCATGGACAGGAGATCATCCTGTCCTATACTGTTCTCTATCAGTACCTACTCTGATAGGTACTCATCAAACTTGAGCCTGATGCACCTGCCATCTGTTAGGATAACATCGCTGAGTTCTTTATTCCTTATTAGGCAATTCAGCATATGCCTGTTTTCAGCCATATGATCACCCTCGCATTTTCAACCTATTCTATATTCCATCTTGGTGTCCTTTGAACATCAACCCAGACAGGCATTAACTTGCTGTCATCTTGTCGGAGAACTTGATTAGGCTTTCTTCATACCAAAGTTTTGTCACGGTTCTTGGGTGACCTCTTTTACATTTCTAAAACATCAGCCTTCTTGTTGAGTTGGCCTGGTTAGTGCTTCAGGATAAAATCATAGTCTGCCAATTCGAGTGATCACCTGGCCTGTCAGCGGTTCAGCTTTCTTGGTGTCATGAAGTATTCTAGATTCTTGTGGTCCATTTATATTTCAAATGGCTGCATCATCTCCTGAAGATAGTGCCTCTACTCTGCCAATGCCCACATGATGGCTAGCATCTCCTTGTCATGTACAGTATATCATAATTCCTCTCCACATCATTGAGTGCCTTGGATATGTAGGCCACTGGTTTCCAGGTTCCTTGTTGCATTTGCAACAGGATTGAACCACTGGTAAAGTCTGAACTGTCTGCTACCACTCGGAATAGGTCCTCATCTGTTGAGAAGGCTAGGATTAGTGCTGCCATTACTGCTGTCTTGAGGAGTTGGAAGCTTATCAACTGTTCTGATCCCCAGTTCCATAGCTTGTTCCCCATTAGTTCATGTAGTAGTTTGGCAATGCTTGTGAAGCCTTGGATGAAGCGATGATAGAAATTGACAAAACCCAAGAATTGCTGCAATTCATTCTTTGTCCTGGGAACTGGCCACCTGCTCACTCCTTCTACCTTCACCAGGTCCATCTCCACCTTCCCTTCACTCACTACCAATCTCAGATATTCTACCTTCTCCTTCTCAAACTCGTATTTCTCTGGTTTGAGATATAGATTGTGTTCTTGTAGCAGGGCCAAGAAATGCTTGATGGTCCTTCTGTGTTCTTCTAAGTCTATCAAGTAGATCATAATGTCATCTACATATATAGGTGCTGATGCATCCTTCATTGATCAATTCGTGGAAGATGTCATTCATCATCATCTGGAATGTTGCAGGGGAGTTAGTCAATCCAAAGAACATCCAGTGGTTCAAAGAGGTCTCAGTTGGTAATGAAGGCTCCTTTGTGTTCATCTCCTTCTTTGAGTTGGTGCAACAAGAAACAAACACTGAATGGCTATACATGCCGGCGTGATGAGAAAATGACCTGTAATTGTTGTACATGCCAGCATAACAAGAAGACAACCCATGGCTAGCAGAGAGCTCCAGAAGGTCCTGGTCTAGGAAAGTTGACACTGTCAGGCACTATGTCAAGCCCGCGACACTGAGCACCGACTCACTCGGGAATACCAACCAACCGGCCCTTACCCACATCATCTCGCACTACCGCGCGGCCTCGGCTTGGTAAACCCGGTACATCGTATGGACCACTCCTCTCGTACATCCCCTTTCATTGTTCCTTCACCCCCT
>QLPI01012426.1:0-18273 GCA_003314275.1 Chroogomphus rutilus | reverse complement strand
CACTCAAGGGAATCAGTGCTCTATCTTATGAGCACCAAAGATCAAGTCTTTGCCAAATACAAGTTGTATGAGGCAATGATGCTTCGGCAGAGGAATGCGCGCATCAAAATACTTCTCTCAGATCGAGGGGGTGAATACACAAGTGCTGAATTCAATAACTACCTAGACAAGCAAGGTACTCAACACAGATATACTGTTCACGACACCCCAGAACAGAATGGAGTCGCCGAGCACCTAAACCGCACATTGGTCGAAAAGACCCGTGCAATGCTTCTAGATTCAAATCTCCCTAAGTCATTATGGGGATATGCCATTCAGCATGCTAACTATCTTAAAAATCGCACGCATACACGATCTCTACCGGACAAGACACCCTATGAAATGATTCACCATCAAAAGCTGAATTTACAAGATGCTCATGAATGGGGGACGGACGTCTATGTTAAAATCAGACAAGACGATAAACTACTACCTAGAGCCAAGAAAGCTAAGTGGATCGGCCATTCTGCCCAAAGCGACGGCCATTGTATATATTGGCCGAATAGTCGACGGGTATCTGTGGAACAGAATATTATATTTGAGGCACCAAAATTGCCCTCAATCACTCCTATTTTACCTACAGATGATCATGCAATTATTGGGCCAAAGGCCATCAAATATAGGCCAATACCACCTGCACCGGCACTTATTCAGGTGCCAGTATTGTCACGTGACCTATAGCCGGGTGAGAGCTGCATTGAAGAAATAGTCGAGCGCACACCAGAGAGAGACTTGGAAAATATACAACCGAGTCAAACAGATGTGAGCAGACCTAAGGAAGCCCCTCCACTCAGAAGAAATGAGAGAATCCGTCTATTACATGAAAGAGCTTCAAGGGCCGGCTCTGGTGATAAATCTCAAGCTGGAGAAGCCGCACATTTAAATATAACCACCCTCGCTTGCGAAGATGTTGAGAATGATATACTCAACGATATCGCATACAATTCTGATTTTTATAATCAAGAGAATGGAGGCGACAAGGATATATGCGACTATCTAGCAATAAGCGCCGAACCAATCAGTGCCGAAGAAAATGATTTTGCCTATATATCTAATGATTTGCAATTACCTATGACAACTAATGAAGCCCTCAATAATTCTACATGGTAGACAGCCATGGATATAGAGATCCGATCGCAAATCGACAAAGGCACCTGGGAACTCACTAAACCTCCTCCGGGTGTGAATATAGTCGGTAGCAAATGGACCCATGTTATGAAACATAATCAGAAGGGTGATATAGTTTGTGCAAAGTCAAGACTCGTTGCTCAAGGCTTCACACAAACTTTTGGAGTCGATTATGACAAGACTTATGCCCCAGTCGTTCGTATGACATCATTACACACTATTTGCGCTATAGCGGCTAGAAATGATTGGCCAATACATCAAATGGACGTTGATGTAGCATATCTTAATGTGCCACTCGAGGAACCTATCTATATGCGTAAGCCGCCGGGATATTTTGAGGAACAACATGAAAATGTATTATTGCTGAAGAAATGCATATACGGGCTCAAACAATCGGGCAGGGAGTGGTATAAGTGTTTGTCGAATGCCCTTTACTCTATTGGATTTAAAAAATCAGTCTCAGATGCTGCAGTATTCTATAGACATAGGGCAAATGACTATGCCATCATTGGAGCCACCGTAGACGATCTCACTATTACGGCTACGGATGATACTATACTATGAGGCGTCAAAGAAGATCTCGAAGCTATCTTTAAGATGAAAGATCTTGGAGAAATCCATTGGCTTCTTAACCTGAAGATCGAACGGGATAAATCAGCCAGAACGATAAGCTTCTCCCAAGAGGCATATATTGACAAAATTCTCGACCGTTTTAACCTACAAGATGCCAAAACGCATATGACTCCAATGGATCCTACTCATAAACTGTCTAAAGAACAGTGCCCGTCCACTGAAGCCGAAAAGAAAGACATGGAAAAAGTTCCCTACCGACAGGCGATTGGTTCACTCATGTGGGCAGCAGTAGCTACCCGTCCGGATATTTCATTCGCTGTTTCCTTATTATCACAGTTTCTAGAGAACCCGGGAATTGCTCATTGGAATGTAGTTAAAAGAGGAATTAAATACTTGAAAGGTACGAAAGATAAGAAACTAGTCATAGGGAAGAGTCGAGACGGTCTAGTAGGATACTCAGATGCCGACTGGGCCTCACAAGACCATAGACACTCCATATCCACCTACATCTTTCAAATCGACTCCAGGAGCATCTCATGGAGCTGTCAAAAGCAGACAATCGTGGCACTTTCGTCCACCGAAGCAGAGTTTATTGCTATGACTCATGCCACAAAAGAAGCTATTTGGCTTAAGAACTTCATAACCGAAGTTTTCCAGCCTATCAAAAATCCTATAAAAATATATGCTGACAACCAATCAGCTATTACTATAGCTTACGGTAATCAGCAACACTCTAGGACCAAACACTTCGACATAAGACTCTATTTCATCAGAGATACGATTGAGGGGAAGAAGATTACAATCACATACCTGTCAACCGATCAAATGCTGGCAGACATCCTCACAAAGGGTTTACCAGGACCCAGAGTGAAGATTCTCACCGAAAAGCTCGGCATATATTGAGCTTGAGGGGGCATGTAGGGTGCAAACTTGCATCTCACCCCTGAGAGACCAATCTCAATATATTGTAATTATATATCAATTTTACTACCATTCTGTGCGCTTTTGAATTCTCGATTTTTCTCTCATTTATTTGTATTTTTACCCTCAATATTGAGGGAGTTATTCATTCTTTTCTATGTACGCTACTTACGGGCACTTACCCATGCACGACGCGATGCTCGTGGCCAGCTCCCTGGATTGGGACCGGCAGCCTGGCTCAAACCTTCGATAGGGTCAAAGGCCGGTTGCAGGGTATATGCAGGTGAAACACGACCCACGCATGCCTCCCTCCTCAGTTGTTGACTACACTGAGGAGGTGAGTTGAATAATATACTGTACAAGCCTTTAAGGCTAATTCCTCTTTATTCTTTTTGTAAGATAAAATAAATAGGTATATTTTCCAAATATACATGAAGTTGTTGACTACACTGAGGAGATAAAATAAATAGATCACCTATAAATTCTTCAAACCTACTGCAATTTACCCATAATCTCATCATTCTGAACAGAAGGAGGAGAGTAAGGAGGCATAAACCTAGTTGATACTCAGACTGAGGAACTATGTACATGTATCCACTACTTATATATGTTGGAACCAGCCGCTGCATCAATTTCTTACATGCGTCACGCACGCATCGTAGCTGCGTCACACGGATGGTCACATGCGCGTCGCTATTGACGCGTCAATACCAACGCGTCTCCAGGAAGGGACGTGCACAGTGGAATTTACTATATAATAAATCATGTATTAGAATAATAAAATAACAAATTAATTTTCCCCAAAACTTTTTCCCTATTTTCTTTGACCTCTATCTATAATCAAATATCTATAGTCACATCAACCAAGAATATAGGCTGAGAGGCAGAATGTGGAATAAGGGTGGCATAAGACATGGAAAAAAGAATAAGGTATGAAGACCATGTAGAGGTATAGTCCACAGCGATTAGAATAGAATAATGAGAGAGTAAGACAATGAAATATAAGTGGTGAGATTGTGGGAAAGAAATAGAACAATAAGGAATGGCCGAGAATAAAACAATAGAGTCGCGAGTGAGTGGCAGGGAATAGTGAACGTCCCGTGGGTAAGCGAGTGAGGGGGAAAGAAAAAGAGTGTAGGGATGATAAAAAATAGGGGTTGGGGAAAAGGATAATGAACCAGGTGTACCAAACCGAAACCGTATGCCATGGGATGATATGAGTAAGGGTCGGTCGGTCGGTACTGCCGAGTAAGTCAAAGCACGATGTGTGGTCATGACAGAAAATCATTTTGTATCAAGGAGGTATCCTGTATCAAGGAGGTCTACTATACTGTACAGAAGAAAAGTTGGAAATCGATGGAATTGCCCCAGGAAATTCACTAAAAACCAATGGTTGCAGTACAATAACAATAGAATTCCAAGCGAATGGTAGAATATTCCCCACGACCTTGCACGATGTCAAACATGCACCGGACTCGCCTAATAATCTTATCTCAGTTGGGCGGCTAACCGATCATGGTCACATGGCTAAATTTACATCTTCAGGGGTCAAGTTCATTTCTGCCAAAGGCACTATATTTGCGATCGGACGGAAGCAAAACCGACTTTACAGAATGCACGTGATTACCAAATCTCCGGGTCAGGCACGGGACTTTGCAGCTGTAACCAAGGGATGAACTTTAGATAAATGGCACTGGGTACTTGGCCATATTAATATCTATATTATCCAGGCACTTCACAAAAATCAATTGGTTACAGGGCTAATGATCGATGACACACAAGCGCTGACTCAATGTACGGCATGTATTCAAGGCAAGCGCCATGTGGAGCTGTTCCCCAAGGAATCACATGAATGGGTCCAGGAGATTGGCGACCTTGTGGTATCCAATGTGTGGGGCCTGGCTCAAGTAGAAGGTTCAGGGCACGAGCGCTATTTCTTTACATACATGGATTACAAAACCAGGTACACCAAAATCTATTTCGGGCCAACCAAAGATCTGGTCACAGTTAATTTCCTACAATACAAGGAGTTTCTGGAAAATCAAACTGGTAAAAAGGTCAAAAGAATTAGGACTGACAATGGTGGAGAATATGTTAACAGAAAATTCCAAGATTATTGCACACAAAATGGAATTATTATGGAAACTACAGCTCCATACTCACCAGCCCAGAATGGCATTGCCGAGCAGATCAATCGGACTCTATTGGAACATGCACGCGCAATGATATTCGCTAAAGATCTACCCAAAATCTTATGGCCCGAGGCAGTGGCATACTCAAATTATATTAAGAATAGGGTACCTACCCGGGTGCTTGGGACAGAAATTACTCCATATGAAGCCTTCTTTGGTAAGAAGGCTGATGTGTCAAGGTTAGAAGAATTCAGCACGCATTGCTGGGTCATGGTACCGGATCAGAGAAGATCTAAATTAGATCCAAAGGCCGAAGAACATCTATTCATTGGGATAGCCAAGCACTCAAAAGCATAGATATATTACAATAAAAAATCAAGGCAAATTCAAATCTCCAGGAACATTACTTTTGACAGTTCAGATAACAGACTTTATTCAATCCCAAACGAAGACGATGACGTGCTGCTCGAGGGGGAGACTACACCATGCGAGGGTTCACCTGACCCACCTACATCCACCCCAAATGAAGAAGCACAGACGCCGGAACAAGCGCCAGCACCAGAAATATGGTGCAGCACCCAGGAGACCGGCAGGCCAGATTACCGGCTACTCCATTCAGGGGAACCAGCCACGTGGCCCGATCAGGTGCTTATCAGCCGGGAAATAGTCATGGAACTGGAGAATTACATGGAAGCAATCACATGGATCGACTCACCGATCTGGCACGAGGCCATGATTAACGAAATGAATCAACACGATAAAATAGGCACATGGGATTATATTGAGCTACCAGCAGGACGGACAGCGATTGGCTGCCGATGGGTATACGCTACAAAGACACAAATAAACGGCGATTTTGACAGAGCAAAAGTGCGACTTGTAGCACAAGGGTTCACACAAAAGCCGGGAATGGATTACTTCGAAGTCTCTTCCCCTGTTGTCAAGTTTGATTCACTCCGGACATTACTAGCTATCGGAAATGCTCTCAATTGGGAGATCGAGATGATGGATGTCAAAGGCGCCTATCTCAATTCATCCCTTGAGGAAGAGATCTACATGCACCAACCTGAAGGTTTCGATGACGGATCAGGGCGTGTATTAAGATTAAAACGGGCGCTATACGGACTCAAGCAGGCTGGACAGGCTTGGCACCAATGATTTCGATCGGCGTTATTAAGTTTTCATTTTATTCAGAGTTCAGCCAATGAATGCGTTTACATCTGGATCGACAGATCTAATACAGATGTAATTTCCGCTTATGTGGACGATCTCGGGCTATTTTCAAACAGCCGAAGAGGGATGGAACGTACCAAGAGGGAACTAAATGCCGAGTTTAACATGACAGACCTGGGAGAAATGAAGAAAATATTAGGAATAAGGGTTGAAAGGGACAGGAAAGCAGGAACACTCAAGATCTCTCAAGATGCATATATTGACAAGTTGCTCACTCGATTCCGCATGCAAGATGCCAACCCCGCGTCAATGCCCCTCAATAAAAATATGAAATTAACCACCCCAGAAGAGGTGATGAGTTCACTGGAAATTCCATACACCAAGGCAATTGGTTTGTTAATGTACGCAGCGCTTGGCACCCGTCCCAATATATCCTTTGCAATCCAACACCTCAGTCAATTTACTACGTCATACGGGCCGGAACACTGGACGGTGATCAAACACGTGCTCCGCTACCTTAAAGGAACACGTGATCACGGCATTACATACAGATGGAGCACCGGCCTCAATTTCAAGGTATTCACCGATGCCGATTACGCAAATAGACCAGATGCATTATCTATGGGTGGCTATACAGCCGTATTTGGAGGAGGTGCAATCGCATGGAGTTCAAAGAAACAAAGAACGATTGCATTATCAACTACAGAAGCGGAATACATAGCAATGACTGAGGGGGCAAAACAAATTGTCTGGCTTAGAAGATTCCTTCAAGATCTCGGAATAGATCAGACCACACCCACATCTATGCGATCAGACAACTTAAGCGCCATCATACTTTCCCATGACACCACTTATCACACGTGGACCAAACACATCAATGTGGCTTATCATTTCATTCGCGAATGGGTGGCCTCTACCGAGGTGACACTCACTTACGTTAGATCTAGGGAAAACCTTGCGGATTTAATGACCAAGGCATTGGATATGCACCAACACCGAGAATTATCCAGTGGATTAGGTTTTTGGGCACGGCCTGAATTGAGGGGGAGTGTTGAAGATTGTGACGACAATCCGGCTGCGCATGAACCGGATGAAGGCGGCTAAGATCTGCCGTAGCAGATCTATGGGACCCAGGTGTAATGACACCCGGCTTAGACATGGATGACGCAGCGAAGGTACAGGCTTAGTATGCACATGATTAATATTCATTTTTCTAGAACTATATATATAGCGAGTAGTTAGATCTGAATGTAACAACTTCTCGAGAGATTAAATCTCATTAATATTCCCTCGATCTACACTCTCGACGTTAACATGGGTTCTGCGATCTGCATAGCATCTACAACAGTTTTCCTCAATGGCTCCACCTCAATGATATGCTCAATGGTATGCAATGCATCGCAATCTGCTTGTGCCAGTTCTGTGTTCATTCTATATGTGTCCGTTTCTGTCACTGCGGTACATGGCTTCTCCTCCTTGTGGCTCTTTGGTGGCAATATGGGGGCATCCTCGATTGGCATGGGGTATGTGACCGGTGATGTGGTAGTGGTCGTTCAATCTGCATCTGGCCCCCCAACCTGCAGTCCCTTGTTTGATGTAGGACATGTGACCGGCGGCCTCAACAGCTCAATTTTAATCATGGCCTCGTTCATGTGTTCCTCTGGCAACAGGTAAGTCTCCTGCACTTTCTCATCCACCCATTCACTGATGCTCCTCTCCATTGCCTCAATGAAATTATCCTCAATTCCCTTCTCCTTCTCCTCTCTCTCTCTCTCTGCCTGCTCCATTCCAGATTCCAACTTCTCTGGATCTGGGATCGCAATGTCATCTATCAAGAATGTCAAGTTGCCTTCGTATCCAGGCCCTGGTAGGGTGCCATTGCCAATTGTGCAGTAAGTCCCTCCTCTTTTAACCAGTGTTGATTGTGTGCTAATGTTTTCTTTTGTTGTATCGCTTTCTTTGGTCGTGTCCTGTCCATTTGCTTGTTATTGTTCTGTCTACTGGTTTGTCTGCTCCACTTCCATCTGCCGCTCCTGCTCTGCTTCCTCTTCCTCCTGCTCCTCTACCCATTTCCACTCATGCTCTTCCCATTTCTCCTCCATTCTCTCTGTCTTTTCTTCCTCTGTCACGGGTGTGCTCTCTGGCTCCCATACAGCTGGTCTCGTTGATACAGCAGCATAATACATCTGCGGCTGGGTGGTAAGGGCATTCAACTGGTACTCTACCTTTGGTGGTGCAGCTACTGCAGTAAACAGGTATGTTCTTCCTTGTTTTGAATTGTATATGATGACTGATCTGTTTTTTGATAGTGCAATGTGGTTTTGTGCAAAGGTGACTTCTGCGTTCCTCTCTGTCAGCTGTTCTACTGATAACATGTTTGTGGCTTGTTCTGGTGTATAGATGACATCGGTGAGTGTTGTTGTGACGGGAGGTGGAGAGAGCGGAGAGAGGAGAATGAGGAGAAGCAAGAAAAGGGGTCGGAGATGGATATACATGGGTAAACAGGCAGGAAAATGGGGATAAGAAAAAGGCAATTGAAAGATGGTTAACAAAGACTCATAGATGAAGAAATGACAAAACTCAGAAATGTTTATGACACCAAACGAATAGACTATGACATGTTACACAAGTATGTACACGAATGACTGGAGGGACGGAGAAGCCATAGGAACAGGATGATGCATAGAGAGCAAAAGGGGATGGGTAGAACAGGATTATAATTGGAACAAGATGCATAGGGAGATGGACTCACAAAACAAGGGGTAACGAGCAGCAATATCAGAATGCATATGTGGAGATGATGAGGGAGGGATGACAAAGTCAGAGATTTTCCGACAGGATAGGACATAGAGAGCAGGCATGTACCATTGACAAGGAACATTCCACATGTAACGCAATTCAGTTGGGGAAGCGATTGTTAACAGGAAGGAACTATCAGAGGACGAGATGGCGACCCTGGATGCACATTCGAATGTTGTCGCTGTATTAGAATGACCCTGACTTTCCCGCAGTACACAGTTTTTGTATAAATGAAGGAGTTAGTTGCGAGTAACCACATAGTTTTTCAGTCTCACTCACATCTCAACTGATTGATAGCTTCAATGCCTGTGTGCATATTCGAAGCCTCAAGCCGGTATCTGTCTTATTCGTCTCATCGAATGCTTGGAACTACCGACATACCCATCAGAATACTCATTATTAGAATATATACAGGGAATAAAGGATACAAGAATGCACCAGACAGTTTAAATAAAACAGAAGTACCATTTCCACTGACTTTTAAACTAATAAGCATTACATTGACATCTGGGATACCACTGTACTGATCTGATAGCAGGGTAATCCTGACTGTGCCGATGTAGGAGTTGGTGTCCAGGTAAGTGAACAAATTATAGTCCCTGCATGTGTGGTTTGTCACTGACAAATCTAATTGCCATGTATGCAGCTCAATCTCGACTCCAGGATAATGGTAAGTTCTTTCCATTGGTAGTCGGACTCAGATTGGTAGATAGAGGGTAGTTGTATGTGCCTTTGTAGTAGTGTGAGGTTGACTTTGGAATAAATAAATTCCGGTTGCACTTTAGACTCTGTGTGAATACACCTGTGATATAAATGGAAAGAAAGACCTCTTGTTCAACTGGCTGGCTCAAGCTGTAGACCAGATGAGACTTTTAATCTCTTGGTTGATGTGACTATAGATATTTGATTATAGATAGAGGTCAAAGAAAATAAGGGAAAAAGTTTTTAGGAAAATTAATTTGTTATTTTATTATTCTAATACATTCTTTATTATATAGTAAATTCAACTGTGCACGTCCCTTCCCGGAGACGCGTTGGTATTGACCCGTCAATAGCGACGCGCATGTGACCATCCGTGTGACGCAGCTACGATGCGCGCGTGACACATGTATGAAAATGCAGCGGCTGGTTCCAACACAACAATGTGAGGTGGGGGGAGTGTTGAGGAGAGCGAGCGATCCTCATTTAATATCTTTCTTTGTAT
This sequence comes from Chroogomphus rutilus, assembly GCA_003314275.1. Classification (NCBI taxonomy): domain Eukaryota; kingdom Fungi; phylum Basidiomycota; class Agaricomycetes; order Boletales; family Gomphidiaceae; genus Chroogomphus; species Chroogomphus rutilus. The sequence goes on along the minus strand of QLPI01012426.1, from coordinate 8,304 downwards.
CCTAACTCTGGTTGGGTAGATTAGTCATGACAGGAGTACAAGTGTCTCATTCTCTTGAGATGCATGTGAGATGTATAGTAATATATATGGAGAGTGTGGGAGATATGGATTAGAAAGAAGGTTCCTTGAGAAACTTGCCCTTATCTTGCGCCGCGCGATATCGCACTTTTTGTTGAGGATTGGGGGAAAGGGTTGATACATGTTGAGCGATTTCTATTTTGGTTTTGTCCAATAGGGTGTTCTCGAAAGAGACTTGAGGTTGTTTTCTTGCATGAGGTCAGAGATTGCAACTTAGTAACGATGCTTAAATTCCTGTTCTTGCTGGATTTACGCGGGGTTCCAAACGTGCCAAGTACGATGAATGCTTTCTTGGGTGTCGACGTGGCAAGGTGCAAGTGCATGCAGCTGGCGGGAGGGTCAAAGTGAGCTAGGGAGGGTACAGCGGAGGGGTCTGAGGTTGCTAAAATGACATGCCTGGTGGCCACGGTCCGAACGGTCCACAAGGCGATGTAGCCGAGGCGCGCGCACTATCGTGACCTCTGTGAATGGGGAAAGTGCCGTTTGAACGGGGTTCCAGCTCGTGTCCCGGAACTGCAAGACTGTAGAGGTTTTCGACGCGGTTTTCGATGCGCGCCGTCTGGAGGCTCCTCCACTCACCCAGCAGGCTCTCGCCCAGGCCCAACACCCCAGTATCTGCCTGATTCGCGCTTGTGTACTCGTGTCGACGAATCCCGCGGTATGTTCTCGGTTGAGCTTACTATCTAGAAAATCTTCCCATCGAAAAACCAACATGGTCATGTGCCCACCGATTGATGCAACTCTCGTTTGGCTTACTCTGTGAGACATCTATCACGAACCACTAGGATGAGATGGTTTAAATTGACCAGTGAACCCTGATATGCGGCCATGGCTACGAATTGAGCGTCACTGGTTTGTTGGTAATAGGCGGTTCAAGTTTCTTGCACCGTCTGATGTGACACTTTTTGTTGAGCGTCAGGGGTCGCAGTGACATGGAAGCATGGGTTTGACAATTGACAAAGCGAGTTGTCGGTGTGAAACCTGCGTCGTGGTTAACGGTGAGTCTCATAATCGATTCCCCTGGCCTTGGGACATGGCAGAACTCACCATATAAATGCGCAAGCGATGGCGGCGGCGGCGACGATACGTGTGTGTCAATCCATGTTGATTAACGGTGAGTTATACTCTATTGTTGTCGGCATTATGGTGCACAGCGGTGGTCTACCGATGTGTATCAGGTGGGTGCATACATATTCGGTCAAGACAGAGAAAATACGCGTTTCAATGTGCGCGGAGCAATTAACTGCACGATGTGAAGGCGGTACTTGTGAGTGCGGGGAATCGTAGCGACCGTCGCAAGCGGTGAACTGAGTGCGCAACACTCGTGGGTGCAGGGAACCGTAGAGTCGGTCGACTTGTGAGTGCGATGAGTGCGGGGAATTGTATGTACTATGGACGCGAGTTTCCAGGAGCAATTTGGTAGCGTTGTCGTCGATCCTGCCATTTCGCTGGTGCCAGATACTTGAAGCGTGGTGTCAACGCGGAAGTAAGCATGAAACAATAGATTGCACCTTTCATACTGACCCGAATTTCAGGGTTATGTCGCTAATGAGGTGCACACAGAATAGCATTTTGAAACTCCCTAACTTTTCGATATAGATGAACTGTAAAAACTCTTGGTTGAATATATTAAATGATTTAATATTTTAGACTTTAGGGTAGGCAGATAGATATGAGGAGAGAATAGAGGTCTTATGTATTAGTCTGTGCTCTAGCTTTAGATAAAGGCTTTTGTTTTCAACTTGTTGTAAAAGTATATTGGAATTTATTGGGAGTGAAGTTTTATAATACTCTAGACACTCTAGTTATATAGTAAGTATAGCGTCTACTCGACACTGCGTATGCCTGCGCACGCCCCTCCTAGAGGCGCGTGTGGTTCCCATCAATGACGCGTAGTAGGTGACTGACGCGTTTGTCACATGTCCGATGGGTGTGATGCGTTCATGGCTGCACGGGCGGCTCGATGTACGGGATATATAATATACGTGCTTACCTGGTTCCAACAAAAACAAATTGGAAACACACTTTGCTTTTGTCTATCAGTCTGACAAGACGGAAATTCAAGTAAAATTGACAGAAAGTCTTTATGAATCTTTACTCTACACGAGGTGAATGCATGTCTCAGCTGCGGTCAACAAAATGAGATATATACACTATATGCATAGAACAAATGTATAGTCAGCCGGACCAAGATTAACCATAACATGGAGAAGTTACTTAAAACCAACGTGGTGATGTTCCAATTGATTGATGAAACTCTTGTTTGGCTGACTCCTTCAGACATCTATCACGAACCACTAGGATGAGGTGAGTTGAATTGACCGGAGAACTGAGGTATGCGGCTATGGCTATGGATTGAGTGCCACTGGTTTGTTAGTAGCAGATGGTTCAAGCTTCTCGCGCCGTCTAATGTTTCACTTTTGTTGATCGTTAGGGGACGGCGTCCGTACACATTCAGGGAATCCTATCCTGAATTCGTACAACAGCCTGTTCCCGAAGATGGTTTAAGTTTGTTAGATTGGGATCGGAGCTCTGCCACTAGGCAGAAGAATCGCTGTTCGTTGGAAGGCTAATTCAAGTACTTGATATCAAGTTTCATGAATCACTTTTATCGCGCTGCCGTCTCTACGCATCATTGACCATCAAGCGAAATCGTAGCAGAGATACTATCTTGGTTTCACAAACATATTTCCCTTTACCCTGCCATGACTCTCATAAAGCTTCCACATTCTGCCTCTATCGATCAGGCTTTCATTCCAACACACGATCCAGTCCTTCTCAACATTCATTCACCCGATGTCCACTCAAGGGAGTAATCCAGTCTTAATACAGCAGGAAACAGATACGTGAGTACCCTAAACTGTTCGGATTCGAGGAAATTTATGATCCGGACAGTTTGGCTGTGAACTATGTGGGGATTGCTGGGTTGAGTATGTTCAGAAATAATTTTATGTGGCCCCGGTTGTCGTCTGACTATTTGAAATAGCACTCTTGGTTTATGACACACTCCTCACGTTCCGTTATGAGAGAAAACATATCTGGAGGAAGAAGCTGAGATTAGGATCAGTCCTGTATATTTTGGCTCGCTATGCACAGGTCATCTACTTCATGTTCCTCTCAATAGTTAACACTTTGGTTTCAAATCTATCCATCAAGGTGAGTAGTTGTATGCCATGGGTCGCAAAGAGTTCACGTTCATAAGGGTCTAGTAAGACTCTGATCATGTTTAAAACCGAATCTAATGTCAACACAGTGCATGTAATGATTGTGTTTACTTTATTGATAGTATTAATATTCTACCCCTTCTTGGAATCCAAGGTGACAATGGCTCTAATTTTCCATTCACAAATTTATTTATGTATTCTACCAGGGATTTTAATGGCACGGGCATATGCGTTCTCGAATCTTAAGAGACTGACTGCTTCGGTGCTTGGTCTTGTGCTTGTTGCCATTATTGGGTGTTACTTGTTATGTATTGCATGCTCTCACCTGGTGATGACTAATAAACCTTGATCTGCACTGCATAGATTTTTGCAAAAACAAACAACTGTGCACCAAATGAGATGGACCGGAATAAGATTACCTTGTGAGTTATGTTGGTTGTATTCCTTCACATCACATGTCTATTCACATGATTTTCAGAAGTGAAGCTTCCTTTGTATCAATTCTGTTTTATGCTTATGCATTCTCTAGTGGTCACTATTGAGGATGCATTGCTTATCCTTTTCGACACAGTTGTCATTGCAGTGACCCTTTCAAATTCCCTGGAACACTTGAGGGAGTTGAGGGAGTTGAGAGAATTGCACACCAAGTCACTAACTCAGGTGTTCGTTGAGCATAGTATGTTTCTCAGCGGTATAATACACTGTGGCTAATTATGATAAAGGTGTATTACAATATGGGTATCTAATTTTTATGTTATTCCAGATCCACATCTAATCCACAGTCAGGTTCGTGCTCATGGTAACCTTGACAGCCACTATCCTAAACAGGGTATTTCTTAATAAAATCTTACACAAATTTAGCTGAGTAGTGATTATGACAGGTCTTAAGAGTAACTGATCCATTGGATATAACTGGTGCAAATAATGAATTAATAAAATGTCAATAGTCTATTCTTGCCGACATTCTTACTCCTCTGCAGGACAGGTAAGAGCCCTGAAATACGACTATTTGGGTGACCTGACTGATACCTGTCTTCCATTATCATCTGTCGAATGCATTTCGACCTCCAAGAGGAGCATTCCCATGCTAATGGCACCACCCACTCTACCTCTCATCCCATTGGCAGCTTCCATGCAGCTACATGATGGGTGAATAACGCCATTATGGACAAATTCGGTGACCAGAACATCACCGAGTCAATTGACACTGGAGTCCCCTCATCGAATGAAATTGTGCTCGAAGATCTGCCCGCTTCCAATACAAATTGGATTGACCTCGATGAGTATCCATGGGCCAGGAGAAGTTTGGGAGAGATAGAGAACACCCTTCCTTCGGGATCGCAAAATTAGGTAAGGTTTATTTATTATTTCAGTGGTGGTGGGTTGATCCAGTTCTTTGTGATGATTTAATGTTTTTTATTTCAGATGCTGTCTCAACAATATAGGATTGAAAAGGGCATTGACGTTCACATATTGGTTAATCAGGAGTAGTATGATAGTATTCACAGGGAGCTCAGGATGTCGTCCTAGAATATATATACTTACGATTGTCCCGACTGATCATTTGGTGTAGATGGTTGTTCGTGATTCTACTGTGATTATTGTAATTTATATTCAAAATGTCAGGGAATTATATCGTATGTAGCCTGTTTCTTAAGGTGATCAATTGGTCCGAGAGGTTAATAAAAACAAAAATAAGCTACCATACGCTAAATGTTTCTTATGGACTCACTCCAGCCTCAGCTGGAGTAACAGGGAGAGCCACAGGTTTGTAAATCAACCAAGTCATCAAGTTGCACATTGTTGTAAATGTGAGATTTTCACCCAAAGCAGTAACGCTGTCACCATGTCATCCTTACTGTAATAGTTTTCAATCGTTTTTTGCTTTTTTTAGCACGACTTTGTTCTGCACTTCGAAACATCAATTTCACTCTTCTTTAAGCTTGGCTGCTGTGCAATGCATGCCGACTTCTGACACCCTGTTTCACGATAGTTACGTCATCGTGTTGGTTGCTATTGCCATCTCCACTCTCCATCAACCTTCTCTGGGATTTCCCTCTTCCAACATCCCCACAACTCCACACACACACTCAGATCAAGGATATATCACCTAAAATTTGAGGTCTGGAGGATAAAGGTGCCATAGAGGCTATTAAATGAAAACATCAAGATATCTTTGTTGAGACGAGAGAAGGAGGGGATAAAGGATAGGAGGAGATACAGGATCGGGAGCACAGAGAAGTGCATACATGTAAAGAGTCGGACTTAGAGATATATTTAGAGATAAGGGTGCCCCAGAAAAGAACAAAAAGTAGTATTACAAGTACCCAAAAGTATATACAAAAGTACCACATGTATATGTAGAGACGGCGGATTGAGACACGGCGGCCTATATGCTAGGCACCCACAAGGAAAGGATACAAATGGGATGAGAGAGAGATAGATGCACCCGGAACAGAGTCTATGGGGCAGAAATAGGTCATAGGACACATGGAGATAGAGGGACGTACCACTCACGGGCTAGGAGACAGGAGAAGACACATTCGGGGTGCATACATGCAGGTGACACACACTCCCCAGCAGAGAAACGGGGCTCGATGTCAAAGATAGAGTCGAGGGCAGTGCAAGAAGCACCAGAGAGCATTTTCATATTGAGTAGAACCATGCGGACAGGGTGGACAGAAATATATTGGAGGAGCGGCGACCCACATCGGGTCAACCGCATATAGACACCGTGTCAGGGTAGTTACGGTAGTCATTATATTCAGGACTCGGAATCTCTATAAGAGATAGATAGATAGAAAATAACAAACTAGTCTTGCACTCAAAGAACACTGCTTGTTGTCATAATTGACAAAGTTTGGATCACTCGTGTCATTATACCGGGCTATTACCTTCATCATTGTCACTCATGTCCCTGGACCCAATGGGAACATTACATTGAGTTTACTACGATTTAACTGTGATTTTACTCGCACTTTCTATAGAGACCATCATTATCAGGTGGTCACTCAGCCCCCTGCATACTCATAGATACAGTCACATGACCCCAAGCCATATCGGGCTAGATCCATCAGGGCAATACTATCTTTGTCCGGACACACTGGAAATAATTCCTGATACGTATCTTACTGCACTCATGCTGGTACTATATGTTGACAGTACCAGAATCGTTCACAAACGACTGTCGCCTACTCGCGCATCCCCTGTAGCCACCTCCCTGAGTCGGCGCTTAGCCAAACCTAAAACCTTCGCATCGCGCGGAGGGCTGTCTACGGTGGAATATAATAGATTTCCACCATATCTATTAGATAGATATAAGAACAATTATCTACCTAAATAACCTCCTTTCCATAGTCACCCGGGACATACACCTAGAATCTTAATGTGAAACCCCAAAGACGCCAATCTGAAATATAAACCAAATATTTTCCACCACTCATTTGACAGTTTTCCCCAGGATATGACCTGGATGGGCTTGCATCCTACGTATACTCCTAGTACCAGAACAGATCCATATCTTCATTCAAGCTATTGTCCTCAGAATCTCAAGATTCGTCTGAGCTAGTTGTGCTTTTTTTCCTGCCATTGAAGAACACTTTCTCACAATGCCAGAGCTAGGTATAAACAAGACAAGGTTATATATAAAAGATGACCTGTAGATCAGGACAAAGAAAACATAAGTATTCGTATCGACATGGTCGTAATCATATGATAATGACGACCAACAAGCTGAGGTGGGGGGAGTGTTGAGGATAGCGAGCGATCCTCGTATAATATCTTTCTTTTTATCATAACTCTGGTTGGGTAGATTAATCATGACAGATGTACAAGTGTCTCATTCTCTTGAGACCTATGTGAGGTAATATATGGACAGTGTGGGAGATATGGATCAGAAAGAAGGTCATTGAGAAACTTGCCCTATATCCTAGGTGGAGTAGCTGTTGGATGTTGTCTGTTGGACGCTAAAGAAGGAACTGAATATGACAAGATTAAGAGCCTGGAGTGTAGAGTAAAGATTTATAGAGACCTTTCTGTCAATTTAGGCAGACCATAACAATAAAATTCGATTTCCCTCATTTCAGACTGATAGACAAAAGCAAAGTGTGATCCCAATTTGTTTTTACAGTACATCTATATTAAAAAGTTACGGAGTTTCAAAGTGCTATTCCGTCTCCACCTCATTAGCGACATAACCCTGAAATTCTGGTCAGTATGAAAGGTGCAATCTATTGTTTCATGCGTACTTCCGCGTTGACACCACGCTTCAAGTATCTGGCACCATTGGAATGGCGAGATCGACGACAACGTTACCAAATCTCTCCTGAAAACTCGCGTCCGTGGTACATACAATTCCCACACTCATCGCACTCACAAGTCGACCGACTCTACGGTTCCCTACACGCACGAGTGTTGCGCACTCAGTTCATCGCTTGCGACGGCCGCTACGATTTCCCACACTCACAACTCGACCGTCATCACATTGTGCAGTTAATTGCTCCGGACACATTGAAATGCGTATTTTCTCTGTCTTGACCGAATAGGTATGCACCCACCTGATACACATCGGTCGGCCACCATTGAGCACCACCATTTCGACAAACAATCGAGCTTAACTCACCGTTAACCGACATGGATCGACAAACGCGTATCGTCGCCGCCGCCGCCATAGATTGGGCATTTATATGGTGGGTTCTGCCATGTCCCAAGGCCGCAGCTATTATGAGACTCACCATCAACCACTATGCAGGTTACACATGGACAACTCATTTTGTCAACTGTCAAATGCATGCTTCCATGTCACTGGGACCCCTGATGCTCAACGAAATGTGGCACATCAGACGGTGCAAGAAACTCGAACCGCCTATTACCAACGAACCAGTGACGCTCAATCCGTAGCCATGGCCGCAAACCAGTCTTCACTGGTCAATTTAAATCATCTCATCCTAGTGGTTCGTGATAGATGTCTAACAGAGTAAATTAAAAGACAGTTTCATCAATCGGTGGGCACATGACCACATTGGTTTTCCATGGCAAGATTTTCTAGAGAGTAAGCTCAACC
>QLPI01012423.1:0-11593 GCA_003314275.1 Chroogomphus rutilus | reverse complement strand
TATGGGACCAGGCAAGGAGGAAACAGATGGCATGCCAAGTTGGACCAGGCATTTCACCAGATAGAATTCAGCAGATCCAAGGTCGATTCCTGTCTCTACATGTACCAGCAAGGCACTATCAAAGTCTACATCCCAGTCTATGTTGATGACCAGCTCATGGCCTGTAACAGTTGAACACATCTTGACAAAATCAAGGCCAAGCTTGCAAAACACTTTAAGATGAAAGACATGGGACCTGCACAGTACATTGTTGGACTTGAAATCCACAGAGACAGAGCCAAACGGACACTTCACATCAACCAGCACAAGTATATCTTGGATGTTCTCAAGCGATTCAATATGGAGAATTGCAAACCAGTTGCCACACCTCTTGATCCAGGCTGTCATCTCTCCAAAGACCTCTGCCCACAGTCTGAAGATGAGAGAGTGGCAATGACAGACATCCCATATCTTGCTGCAGTTGGATGCCTGAATTACCTTGCTGTTGGGACCAGACCAGATCTTGCACATGCTGTGGGTGAACTTGGCCAGTTTAACTCAAATCCTGGTCTAGGCTATTGGAAGGCTGTCCAACATGTGCTCAAATACCTCAAAGGCACTTGTTAGGGTTTGGTCAATCTTTTCCCATTTACATGACTTCCATTTCATGTTCTTGGTTATGTAATAAGCGCCAGAGTAGGGCATAGGGTTGTGACTGGTGTGACAGTGACTCCTCAGCTTGATCTCTGAGGATTACCGCTACACCAGGTGAGCTTTACATGTATTTCTTGGTAGTAGACCTTGTATAAACTGAGGATTACTGCTACACCAGGTGGAATATCCCCTTTCAACTCATAAATATAGGATTATCTTGTCATTGTGGCCTTGTCAATAGCATCGCCCTAACAGCACTGCAGATCTTGGATTGACCTATGGTCCTCCTAGTCCTAGTCCCCAGCCAATGCTCCAGGCCTACTGTGATGCAAATTATGCTGGGCATGAGGACAGAAGACAGTCAACAACCAGTTATGCCTTCTTCATTGGAGGAGCTGCAGTGAGCTGGAGCAGCAAGCGACAACCAACTGTGGCCACATCCTCCTCTGATGCTGAGTACATGGCAGCCAATTTTGCAGGACGGGAGGCCATGTGGTTGAAACAGCTGCTCACTGAGCTTGGCTATCATATCCCACAACTCACCATTTACTGTGATAGCCAGCCTGCAATTGCTGTGTCCAAGAATCCTGAACATCACTCTCGAATGAAGCACATTGATGTGATGTACCATTGGCTCAGGGAGAAAGTTGAGAAGAAATTGCTCAAGCTCCAATTTGTGCCTACAGATGAGATGGTTGCAGATGTGCTCACAAAGGGACTTGTTAAGATGAAACATGAGAAGTGTAGGACAGGCTTGGGAGTTTGCAAAAATGAAGGGAGACTTCATTGAGGGGGTGTGTTGAGATGCACTGAAGTCCCCTTTTATGTTTCCATTTATGCATGACTGGTATTTGGCCAGATATGACTTGTTTTATGTATTATACCTTCAATGTTTTGAGCTGAGTTTGAATTTAGCTTACATAATAACACAGTTTTCACTTTTGCACTCCAACAAGTACAAGGGCTTGAGCAAACTTTGTGACCAAGCCACTGTGGGATCTGAATGTCAAGTGCACATACCGAGGCCCGGTAGTTTGGCAGTGCCGACCAAGTACCCAGCCGGTGACCAAGCAACATATTTAATATGCCATTCCCGGCTCGGCACATCCCTTGTTCCCATTCCTCATCCCCATTCCTTATCCACCTTATCCTATTCACCAATCCATTAATCCTGCACCATTTGCTCCATAATCCTCAACCCACCTTACCTCAGGACTTCCTGTCCTTATATTATCCTCAGCCATGGCTACATTGTTTTATAGTCGGTCGCTTCCTATTGTCCTATCCTTGGCCACATTTCTATTATTCTATCCTTTATTGTTCTATCCCCATTTTACATTCCTTCATTCTAATTTTACTCGTTGTGGACAATAACCACATGCTCTGCATACCTTGTTGTCTCACATTCCTTATTCCACATGTCGCTTCTTAAACCTATATAAGTAGGACATGCATGTACATATTTCCTCATTCTGGGTATCAACTAGGCTTAGGCCCTTCTACCTTCTTCCTCTCTGTTAAGTCCTTGACTCAGGCCGGCATCATCAGCATCCTCCCGAGTATCCTGTCTGTTGTAAATCGGTGGCATGCACGGCAAGTAGGGAGCAACACACGAGTACGTTGAAGCCAACGCCACTACTCTTGGCCTGCAGGACTTGGCCATTGTCTGCCCGACACCTTTTGGCAGTCCCGAAGTCCGTCAGTACCCAAAGCTTGACACTGAATGAGATCTTGAGCAGGATCTCAATGTACTTCCATTTTATAAAATGACAAGTGGGGTTGGCTGATCAGCAAAGTTAAAAACACAGAAATTAAAAGGTGTTTATTGATGAGGGTCAGGGTAGTTACAACCGGTGAATGATGGGCACGATGCCTGGTCGGAGGGCAGGGTTTCCAATTAGAGAGCTGCAGACTGGCAATAGGTTTGCAGGTAGGTGGGTGAACAGGCCTTTTGGAGCACGAGGATGTTCCTATGTGTAATATGTGGCTTTTCCTAGAAGGAAGACTTGGCCTTGTGTTAGAATGGAAATGATTTTGGTGGGGTTATGACAGGCATTGGAAGAATGGTCAAGGATTCACTCACTGGATCTAGCCAATGCTATGGTGTTAAGTACACATTACTGAGCATCAGTTCACTCAATTGTACCAGCCAAACTGTCAGGGGAACTGTCAAGTCCATGATGTTAGAACCAGGGACTAATGAGTCATTTTATACATATCTTCTACACTAAAACCAGAATATCTCCCCCAACCAACACCCAATCAAGGTGCAGCTTCACACCAAAGTCCCATATACTATGAGGAACATCCACGGATATTTTTGTGGATTTAGGAGCACGTTTTCCACCACACTGTCTACCTGGCCCCATACCTACCCCAAGGGCCGGCTCACCTTATCTGGACACATTGGGAAGGGGATACACTGGCATGTGGTTTCTTATTCAGTCTATTTCCTATTCTATTCTATTTCTAACTTCCCCCCTTTGAAGTTTTTATTCTATATCATTCCCACTGCATATACATATATGGGTGTACCATGCATATGGCTGCATTAGGCTAGCTTCTAACTGTCAGGGGATGACCTTCTCTGAAGCCTGATTCAAGTCCGAAGGCCTATTTCAAACTCCGACCAACTCTGAGGCTAAGATCCCCAAGTCCAAAAGGACCACCGAGTGGAAACAGGAATGATCTTAAAGCATGGTGAATAGAACCTGGAATAAATGCCCAAGCCTTGGACTTAGTACCAGGAAGTTGGCTTTACAAACTCCGATGTATTAATTTGTAAGCTAGTGCATGGACCACTTACATAAAGGGTATAAAAGGGGTTCACCAGCAGTGGGATCCTTAGACTTTCCTCTTTGGATTCCCTGTTATGGTCCGAGTTCTCGTCAGGTCCGAGCTGACGTAGGTCAGTCCGAGTCGTGTGTTTGGAGTCGTAAGGACTTGGCTTCAACTTTAATGTTGCGCCCTCCTCGATCGTCAGTCCTTTATTTCGGAGGTTCGGAGAAGATAAGTTTTCGGAGTTCAAGAGTGAGTGGGAATACAAGTTGATATTCGAACTAAGGTATGGTACAGAAGTCTGGAGGTATTTATACATGCAATCCTTATTGTAACTAATTAGGAATAGTCAAGAGAACAATAAGATGAATGAAAATGGAGTACAAGAAGATCTACAACTGGTGTTACAATAAGACTATTGTTCGACGAGAAAGGAAGGTTGTCCGAGGTCCGAGGTGATTGTTGTTGGTCGGACTCGGAGGTGACCAGGTGGGTTTGGACTGGCTCGGACTTGGTTCGGAAGGAGATTCTTCGTAGCGCCCTATGTCGGATGTCCGAGATGTCGGAGTTATATCACGGATATAACATTCCCCCTGCTTAGGTGAGGACCCTACATGTACTTAGGTAGTAGTTATAATTAAAAGCTTTGGATTCCCCCTGCTTAGCTTGCCTCTGAGACACCTCCGAGAGGCTGCAAGAGGGTTGCCCTTATAGCAGGAAAGTCTCCCAACAAGGACCAGGAGTCGCACTGCAACACAGTCATAGGTGGTTTTGGACTCAACGGAAGCGATTCGGAGAGTACCAACTCTTGCACGTACCTGACACCAGATTCCCCCTCCTCTATAGTCATAGCCATGGATATCCCCACTAGTCTCACCTTCAGCATGGACTCCGAAGAACGATTGCGGAGGTTAGAGCAAGAACTGGCAGAAAACTGAATAGCAAATGCCACAATAAGCAAAGCACTTAGGGCAATCATGGCCAAACTAAATGACCCTATGCATTGGGGGTTAAACTCTAAAAATTTAGAGGATGACCCAACTCCAAGCGCATGTTTTTCGGACACTCGGAGTACCACCGCCTTATAAGGAAACTCCAGAATCAGGCCCGCACTGCCATCAGACTTTGATAGAGACAGAAAGAAGGGGAGGGCCTTCCTCAACTCCTGTAACATTTACTTCACAATATGTAGAGATCAATTCCCTAACAGCCAGGCTTGGATACATTGGGCTCTCTCCTACTTTAAGTCCGATAGAGCGGCCCACTTTGCAAACAAAATACTCCGAAGTGAGAGGAATGGACATCCCCACTACTCAGACTGGAGAGCCTTCAAATCAGACTTCATACAAAATTTCTGCCTGAAGAATGAAACAACTCTCTGCCCTTACCTGACTAGAAGGAACAGGCTGGTACCAAGGCAAAGACTCTCTAGAAGAATATGTTGACCGATTCATAGAACTGGTGGACCTTGCAGAATACCACGATGACAAGATGATCGTGATCAAGTTCCGCCGAGGGCTCAAACCAGGAATACAAACAAAGGTCGCCCTCCTGGGCAGTGGAACCCCAAGCTTTGACGATCCCGAGGGATGGTATGAGGCGGCACAAAGGGTTGCCTGGGACCAGGAAGCGAATGAAGCATTCACAGAGGCTCATCGCAGTCAACTTCAGACCTCTGCCTGCTCAAACAGCACGCCTCCCAGGTTCATGCTCGGAGTTCTAAGGATGCCAGCACTACCCCCTCGCTCCCCAGAACCACCCTAATGAGTCCCTGCACCACTGCCAATTGCCCTGAAGGAAGCTCCAACCCCAATGGAAGTAGACTGGACCTGAGCTAAAGGTTCCACCCTAGGGGTTTGCCACTGATGGTGAAAACCTGGGCATTATGCATGGGACTGCCCATTATCCTTTGACATCCAAACCATGAGTATGGAGGAAAAATTAGAGCTACTCCCAGAGCTTCTGAACCTTGTAGGAATATCAGAAGTAGCATGGATGGAAGTATCAAAGAACCTCAAGGGAGCAGAAAGGAAAGGAGAGGGAGCAGAAGAGGAGGATTTTGGGACCGGCAGTGGGTGAATCGTGTGCCCCCACTGCCTGTACATAATAGGTTCTCATATCTGGAAAAAGAGAGTGATGTAATCATTCATTGCACATTCCCTTTCAAAAGAACAGCCATCAAAAGATGCACAACCATTGGAGGCTCCACCGAAGCAGGCTTGGGTACGACTCTGAAAATGGGAGAAGCGACTTCCAAAGAGATATGTGGTCACCACCACCCCAAGTCTGAAATCCCTAGTTATCAAAGTGGAGATCCAAACAATGGACACAGCAGAGGTCAAGTCAGGACACGCTCTTGTGGATTGTGGGGCCACTGGACAGTTCATGAACAGAGGTTATGTAGAACTACACCATCTCACCATTCAGAAGCTGCAAAGGCCTATTCCAGTTTATAATGTGGATGGATCACCGAATGAGGCTAGAGCCATCAGAGAAGTTGTTGACATGATCCTCTGAGTAAATGGACACATGGAGTGAACCACATTCACGGTCAGCAGCTTAGGAAAACAAGACCTAATCCTGGGCTTTACCTGGCTGGAAGAACATAATCCAGAGATTGATTGGCAGACTCGAACTGTTAAAATGAGCCGATATCCAGCAAGATGTCACACCTGCCGAGCTGAGGTGCAAGATGAACGAAGGAAAGAGCAGGTGCTAAAAAAGCAGATCCGAGAGTGTTGGACCGGCCCATTTCCAAAGCTCCTAGAGGAAGAAGGTCTGCAGGAAGGAAGTGTAGAGGTGGACGAGGAGAGTGAAGAAGAGAAAGACCCACTGGATGAATTAGAGCCCAGGGATAGAGTGATGTGTGTGATGCTCCCACCAGAAGGAGAACATATCCGAGTCACACAGACTACCTCCCAGAGGTTGGCAGAGGCCCATTACAAAAATGTCCGAACAGAAGTGGAAATTCTGGAGTATCTCCGAGAATTCGAGAGTGTCTTTGCCAAAGAATCCTTCGATGAGCTCCCAGAGAGAAAGATATGGGATCATGCCATCGAACTGGAACTAGGGGCCAGTCCAGCTGACTGCAAGGTGTATCCCATGTCCCCATTAGAACAAACTGAGCTAGACACCTTCATTCAAGAGAACCTTTGGACTGGATGCATTCGACCTTCAAAATCTCCGATGGCATCCCCAGTCTTCTTCATCAAAAAGAAAGAGGGATCCCTCCCACTCATCCAGGACTACTGAAAGTTGAACGCGATGATGGTAAAGAACCGATACCCACTCCCCCTCATTCCAGAGCTGGTGAACCAGCTCAAGGGAGCTAAGTATTTCACAAAACTGGATGTCAGATGGGGATATAACAACATCCAAATCAAGGAGGGAGACAAGTGGAAGGCTGCCTTTTGGACAAACCAAGGACTGTTTGAGCCACTGGTGATGTTCTTCATGCTCACACACAGTCCAGCCACTTTTCAAACAATAATGAATGATATTTTCCAAGACCTCATCTTAGCTGGACTCATCTGTGTATACATTGACGATATCCTCATCTATTCTCAAACTTTGGCTGAACACCAAAGAATCACACACCAGGTGTTAGAACAACTCCGAGAGCAGAAACTTTATCTTTGGAAAGAAAAGTGCGAGTTTGAAAGAACTCAAATTGAGTATTTGGGACTCATCATATCAGAAGGGAAGGTAGAAATGGACCCTGTGAAGGTCCGAGGAGTAACGGAGTGGCCAACTCCAAGGAGCCGGAAGGAAGTCCAGTTATTCCTCGGATTCACAAACTGCTACCGATGCTTCATCAAGGACTTCTCCCTTCATGCTCGGCCACTCTTTGATCTCACAAAGAAAGGGGAACTGTGGAAGTAGGGAGAGAGAGAGGAGATGGCACTCCAAAGAATTAAGGAGCTTATTACCTCGGCCCTGATACTAATGTTCCCAGATGATTCTCAAGCATACAGAGTGGAAGCAGATGCCTCGGACTTTGCCACAGGGGCCACTATCTCACAACAATCGCCAGAAGATGGGCTGTGGCACCCAATCGCCTTCTTCTCCAAAAGCCTAAGCCTAGTAGAAAGAAACTACGAAATCCATGACAAAGAAATGTTGGCCATCATCCGAGCTCTGGAGGAATGGTGGCACTTCCTAGAGGTGACACAACTTTAGTTCGAGATCTGGACAGACCATAAAAATCTGGAGTATTTCAGAACCTCTAAGAAGTTAAACCGAAGGCAAGCCCAATGGTCCCTGTTCCTATCTCGTTTCGACTTCACACTCCATCACCGACCAGGATGAAGTATGGGCAAAGCAGATGCACTCTCCAGAAAATCAGATCATGGATCTGGATCGGAGGATAATGAGAATATAATCCTCCTCCGACCGGAGCTGTTCACCATCCGAGCTCTGGAAGGAATTATAGCAGTCAGAGCAGAAAGAGATATCCTCCTGGACATATGAGCGAAGCTTCGGACCTTGGGCCCAGAAGATCCAGTAGCCAAGGCTATCATAGAACTCCGACAGGGGCATGCCAGATCGGTACGGTCTGCCAAGTGGATGGAACAGGACGGCCTCCTCCAATTCTGAGGGAGAATCTACATCCTGAATGATCCAGACCTTCGGAGACGCATCGTTTCCCAGCACCATGATACACAAATAGCTGGGCATGCGAGGAGATGGAAAACACTAGAACTGATCTCCAGGAAATACTGGTGGCCTCAGATGTTACGATACGTGGGACAGTATGTAAAAACCTACAACTTCTGCATACAGACCAAAATCCAGAGACAGCCTCTGATGGGAGAATTGGAACCACTCCCCATCTCTGAAGCTCAGTGGGACACTATTAGCGTAGACTTTATAGTAGAGCTGCCAGATGCCCATGGACACGACGCAGTCATGAATGTAGTTGACTCAGTAAGCAAAAGGGCACACTCCCTCCCCACAAACACTACCATCATGGCATTCAAAGCTGCACGACTCTATCTGACACACGTATGGAAACTGCATGGACTTCTGAAACAGGTGGTCTCAGACCAAGGGCCTCAATTTATCTCGGAGTTCACCTGCGAACTCTACCAACTCCTAGGTATCAAGCTTGCAGCAACAACGGCCTATCACCCACAGGGAGATGGCCAGATGGAACGTGTCAACCAGGAGTTGGAGCAGTACCTCCAAGTCTTTGTCAATGAGTGACAAGACGACTGGGATGAACTCCTACCAATGGCAGAATTCCAGTACAATAATCATGTGCATTCTGCCACACAGCAAACTCCCTTCATGTTAGACATGGGACGACACCTGCGGATGGGTTTTGAACCACAACAGCTGAAGTCACAGATGGAAACAGTAAATGAGTTCAAAGACTGAATGGAACAGTTGCTAGAGGAAGTGAAGTCAGCACTGGCAAAAGCAAAGGATGATATGGCACGATATTACAACAAATGCCAAACCCCAGCACTGGAATACCAAGCAGGAGACCGAGTGTACCTAGATACCTCGGACATTCAGACAAAATGACCCTTGCAGAAACTGAGTCACCGATATTTGAGACCATACACCATTCAACGAAAAGTGGGAAGACATGCCTACAAGCTCTGACTTCTACAATCCCTATCTCAGCTCCACCCTGTCTTCAATGTGGTCAAACTCCTCCCGGCCCCTGAAGATCCGATTCCAGGTCGAAGGTCCGAACCACCTCTGCCACCGGAATTAATATAGGGAGAGGAGCATTACGAGGTAGAAAAGGTGTTGGACAGTCGCCTGATGCGAGGGGGGCTCTACTTTTTAGTCAAGTGGCAGGGGTATGGATATGAAGAGAATACATGGGTAAAGGAAGAAGACATGAATGCTCCCACTAAGATACGAGAGTTCCACCTGCAACATCCAGGAGTACCTTGGAGGATCCAAACAATGGCCTTTGAATCCCTATCGTTCCATGCCACGAGGACGCAGCACTCTAGAAGGGGGGGTGATGTCAGGGGATGACCTTCTATGAAGCCTGATTCAAGTCCAAAGGCCTATTTCGAACTCCGACCAACTCCAAGGCTAAGATGCCCAAGTCCGAAAGGACCACCAAGCAGAAACAGGAATGATCTTAAAGCATGGTAAATAGAACCCAGAATAAATGCCCAAGACTTGGACTTAGTACCAGGAAGTTGGCTTTACAAACTCCGATGTATTGATTTGTAAGCTAGTGCATGGACCACTTACATAAAGGGTATAAAAGGGGTTCACCAGCGGTGGGATCCTTAGACTTTCCTCTTTGGATTCCCCCTGCTTAGCTCACCTCCAAGACACCTCTGAGAGGCTGCAAGAGGGTTGCCCTTACACTAACTTCACTCCGTGAAGTTTTCACTTATAAATAGGTTTCCTATTTTATATAAAGTACTAGTAACTTGTAGTAGTATAACAAGAAACTATAATTGTATCTTTGCCCCCCATCTCACTAGCCATTGGGCTATACTTAAATACCTTTCACTCGCGCTGAACCGAAGGTTAAGCACCAAGTGCATACTTCCTATTTGGGACTAGGACACCAACTACTCATCGTACAGCAAGGCCAGGTCACAGTTGGGTTTCCAACATCACTATATATTATATTCTATCACTACATATTATATTTAACTTGTGGGAGGACCACAAATCATTAAACCGGCACTTTGGCACCCAGGCCGGTTTCCCGGTATGGTGCCTAAGCGGAGAGTAAACCTGGGACTGAGCTCCCAGTAGAATTGCCATAGGGAAATATATTTCCTATAGATAAATATATCTAAAATCATAGGAAAATCTAGGGAATCATTCCACCCATTGTCCAACTGACTCTCTGATATTATAGCATGGAAAAACCCCAGGAAATCCTATCTGCCAGACCCACCTACACATGATACCGAGCTCTGGTTCACTCAGTAATACCAACCAACCAACCCTTACCCATATCATCCCTCACTACCATGCAGTCTCAGCTCGGTACATCCGGTTCATTGTCTGGACCATTCCTCTCACCCTATCCCCTCCACCCCCTACTATTCTCTCATTTCCTATCCATTCCCTTACCTGTTCTCCCTTGGAACATTTACTATTCATTTATTAATTCAGTTATGGCCCTATTGTTTTATCTTCGGCCATTCTCTATTGTTCTATTCTCACCCACTCCCTCATTATTTTATTCTCAGCCATATTTCATTATTCTATTCTTGCCTACATTTCTTATTCTATTCTTGATCACTGTGGACAATGCCTCCACATGATTCTTCATACCTTATTGTTCTCCATTCCTTATGCCACCCTGTTCCACATCTTGCTTCTTAACTTATATAAGTAGCAGATGTATGTAGATAGTTCCTCACTCTGAATATCAACTTGGTTCACATCCCCTTGTCCACCCTTCTCCTGTCTAAAGTCCTTCACTTAGGCTGACACTCTCGGCATCTTCATGGGCCTCTCTTCTGTCCAAATCAGTGGCATGCATGGAACAGCAGGGTGCAATGCATGAGCACATTGAAGCCTAGCCACCTTGAACGGTCTGCAGGACTTGACCAACTCTTCGGCTTTACCGAGTTATAACAGGAACCCCTGAGAATAGGTCCCACCTGAAGCCATACCAACCAAGGGTCATGGTTATTGACTGAGATTCATTCAGTATACTCCCAATTATACCAACCAAGATACATGCTAAATGAGAGTTTTGGCTGGCAGCTGCGATCAATAGGCATCAACTGTGGCTATCAGCTGCACCTTGGGCAGTCACCAGCCATAGATAGCAGTACCCTAGTTCTACCTCCAACCGATGCAGGGAGCAATGCCTGATGTGAGTGGAGCACCATAGCAATGGTATATTTATATTCATAGTTAGTGGGTGAAGGGTTCCCTAGAGTTTTCTCTTTGGATCCCCCTTTGCCAGTGTACTGCCAAGGGTAGAATGCCTCCTTAGGTTGCCCTTACATGAACACTAAATGTAATTCCACACACAAGTGACCAAGTCATTTCCAAGTCACACAGTACATCAGTCTTGGCTCAGTACATTCATCATTCATAATTTGGTTCACTTATCATCTATTATTCCTACCCTGCTTATTCCTTTATGCCACATTTCCATTTGCTTTGGTATATTTCTATGCTCAGTCATTATGACTGAGGTTTCCATATTTTGTTTCCATGTCTTGTTCTTTTT
>QLPI01012422.1:0-13320 GCA_003314275.1 Chroogomphus rutilus | reverse complement strand
GTTCCGAATAAGAAGATAGAAAGATCATTAAAAGGGTGTCTTGAAAGACCATATTCGTAAACTGTGGGTGCACGGAAAGTAGTTTGATTCTGGATATACTGTCAAGCATCGGATACTGACGGTCTTCGGTACTGCCGAGGGGTGTTGGCGAGAAGGTCGGGTGGACTATGGCCAAGTCCTGCAGGCCAAGAGTAGTGGTGTTGGCTTCAACGTGCTCGTGCGTTGCACCCTACTTGCCGTGCATGCCACTGTATTTTCCACAGACAGGTACTCGAGGGGATGCTGATGATGCCAGCTCGAGTCGAGGACTTAACAGGAGAGAAGAAGGTAGAAGGGCCTAAGCCTAATCGATACCCAGAATGAGGAAGTATGTACATGCATGTCCTACTTATATAGGTTAAGAAGCGACATGTGGAATAAGGAATGTGGGACAACAAGGTATGCAGAGCATGTGGTCATTGTCCACAACGAACAAAATTAGAACAAGGAATGCAAAGCGGGGATAGAACAATAAAAGACAGGATAATAGAATCGTGACTCAAGATGGGACAATAGAGGGTGGCCGAGTATAAAACAATGGGGTCGTGTCCGAGGATAATACAAGGACAGGAAGTCCCGAGGTGAAACGGACCGAGGAGTGTGGATGGCGGATGTGCCGAGCCGGGACCAGCGCACCAAGTGTTATGCATGCGACGCGGGCACTTGGTTGTGGATATAGGATGATTGTTTGGTCGGCACTGCCGGTGGATGGATCTCGGTACGTGGACTTGACATCCTGTAACAGATCCTCCCAGACCTCGACAAGATGCCGAGATCCTGATCCCTCTAGCGGAGGGACTTCCACAGTCACCAATCGCCCACTGGGCCTCAGAGCCACTTCACGATCGATTGACTGTACAGTACCATCCCGCCTTGGCCTCTTCGTTAACGGCTCCTCCACTTTCTCGTTCTGACTTCCACCTTCCCGACCACTATCTCCCTCACCATTGTCCTCCACAATGAATGGAAGACTCTTGGCCCAGGATTCCTGCGGTACAGCCAGATTATACCCGACTTTGCACCGTTTACATTCCCGGCACGCGGAACCTGGCCCCGAGACGTTGCACTTGCGATCCTGCCTCTTACACTCCTTGCATAGAGGGCGTAGAATTGGGGACCGCTTTTCATCGGTCGCTGGTTGCTAATCAAAAAGAAAATCAATAAACAATAAAGTGAAAAAACCATCAGCACATACCTGGGCCACTCTAGGCCACTTATTCACTCCTCCGCCCTTCGTTTCCATGCCCCCATCCCCTCTGGGTGGAGTAACCTCCGGGACTCCCGATATTTCCGTAGTTCCCACAACCCCCACATCCTGGACCATGGGTGCTCCGCCTTGCTCCCAAAATCCTCAAGGGTGTTATTCACACGCTCTTTAGACACCCGTGCATCCATCTGCCTGACCGTTTCGGTCCACCCGCTGTTCGACGGTTGCCTGAATTACAGCATCTACCCGCTGTCCCCCTGCCCCAGGACCCACTACTTCTCCTTCGGCTACCTCCCTCACAGTAGTCAGTACCGAGGCGCCATTGGCCTGACCCATCCCCTCCAACTCACATACATCTGTCGCGTATTCCATTTTCGGCGATTCTGATGCGCTACTGTTACGCGTCTCAGAGAGGATGGAAAGAAGCAAAGGGCGCTGTAAGGGCAACCCTCTTACAGCCCCAAGGTATATCTCGGAGGTGAGCAAAGCAGGGGGAATCCAAAGGTTAATTATAACTACTACCTAAATACATGTGGGGTCCTCACCTAAGCAGGGGGAATCCAAAGAGGAAAGTCTAAGGATCCCGCTGCTGGTGAGCCTCTTTTATACCCTTATATAAGTGGTCTGTGCACTAGCTTACAAATCAACACATTGGAGTCTGTAGAGCCAACTCCCTGGTACTAAGTCCGAGGCTTGGGCACTCACTCCGGGTTCTAGTTACCCTGCTAAGGTCATTCCTATCTCTCACTCGGTGGTCCCTCGGACCTGGGTCTCCTAGCCTCGGAGTTAGGCAGAGTCCAAGATAGAGCCTTGGACTTGGATCTCCTAGCCTCAGAGTTGGTGGGAGTCTGAGTTAGGACCTCGGAGTTGGAGGAGTCCAAGATAGGACCTTGGAGTTGGAGAGAGTCTGAGATAGGACCTCGGAGTTAGGGAGAGTCTGAGATAGGACCTCGGAGTTGGGAAGAGTCCGAGATGGGACCTCGGATTTGGGGAGAGTCCGAGATAGGACCTCGGAGTTAGGGAGAGTCTGAGATAGGACCTCGGACTTGTTTCAGGCTTCAGAGAGGGTCGTCCCCTGACAGGCGCCAGATTCGAACCTTCGCGTGACATCACGTTTAGGCATTCTGAACCGTATATTCAATCTCCGACTATCGGCTTCATGGGTTCAGCCACTAAGGGGGGGATACTGTCAAGTACACATACCGAGGACCCAGTAACTTGGCAGTACCGACTAAAATACTCCGTTAGTAACCAAGTACGAGCCACTCGATGAGTTGTTCTCAGCTAGACGCATATATCGGTCACATTTCTCGTTCCCATCCCACGCCTACTCCTCACCCCTCAGTCCGCCTCACCTCGGGACTTCCTGCCCTTGTGTTATCCTCGATTACAGCCCTTGTTTTATAAGCGGGCATTTCCTATTGTCCTATCCTTGGTCACATTCTTATTATCCTATCCTTCATTGTTCTATGCCCGCTTACATTCCTTCATTCTAATTTTACTCGTTGTGGACAATAACCACATGCTCTGCATACCTTGTTGTCCCACATTCCTTATTCCACATGTCGCTTCTTAA
The DNA here is from genome assembly GCA_003314275.1 of Chroogomphus rutilus. Classification (NCBI taxonomy): domain Eukaryota; kingdom Fungi; phylum Basidiomycota; class Agaricomycetes; order Boletales; family Gomphidiaceae; genus Chroogomphus; species Chroogomphus rutilus. Next base: position 10,498 of record QLPI01012422.1, on the reverse strand, counting down.
CCTATATAAGTAGGACATGCATGTACATATTTCCTCATTCTGGGTATCAACTAGGCTTAGGCCCTTCTACCTTCTTCCCTTCTGTTAAGTCCTCGACTCGGGCCGGCATCATCAGCATCCCCCCAAGTATCTGTCTGTGGCAAATACAGTGGCACGCACGGCAAGTAGGGTGCAACGCACGAGCACGTTGAAGCCAACGCCACTACTCTTGACCTGCAGGACTTGGCCATAGTCCGCCCGACCTTTTCGCCAACACCCCTCGGCAGTACCAAAGTCCGTCAGTAACTGATGCTTGACACAAGGGCAGGAAGTCCTGAGGTGAGATGGGCCAAGAGGTGAGGAGTAGGCATGTGGGTGGTGGATGTGAAGGGGTAATTAAAGCAACTCAAGTCGCAATAGGTTACAGAAAGAGGAAGTCTAATAAGAATTAAACTCCTCAGTGATAGTCAAGCACTGTTACATTCAATTAAGTACCTAATAAGAATTAAACTACAAGGAAATTAGTATGGAATTACACTAATGGTACAAAGGCTCACCTCCTCAGTGATAGTCAAGCACTGAGGAGAGAGAGCATATGCGAGAGATGTCTCACTCGCATATACCGCTGAACCAGCACTTTAGCGCCGCTCAGTATAGGGGAACATACGCTTCGCCCGGAAGCAAAAATGAGCCATGCTACATTCGAATAGCTCGCGCTCATGAATAGAAATACATGATCAATATGAATAAAATCGAAAGAAAAAATAAGGAATACGATGTTCGGGATTACATTTGAATATCTTCGGAATTGTTCTATTAATGTTCGCTCGGGATTCCGGATATATATTACGCTTGGTTCGCTGAGGTGCATATATGCGCCCTACAGGATGTGCTGAGCTGAGACTGGCATACCAAGTGATATGCATGCGGTGTGGACACTTGGACGTGAGCGTAGGATGGCTGCTTGGTCGGCACTACCAAATAAACGGGTCTCGGTACGTGTACTTGACATATGCACATTACTCCTTACCAGGATGCAGTTCAAAACTACGTCAAGATAACTCCAAGATCGTTCCAAGCTGCAAATAAGCAAAGCTTTAGAGCAGTTAGAATGGGTGAAATAACAATTGACATACCAAATAATGTTGACGTCTCCAAACTAAGACTCACCGAAGTCTTGTATTCACCTGAAGTCGGCTACACCCTTGTATTGGTTGGACGGCTTGATGACGCAGGTTTCGACGTGACTTTTGCTGATGGCAAATGCACCATACACGAGCAAAACGGCAAACTGGTTGGCACTATCCCCGGATCAGGACGTGGCCTCTACAGAGTTTTGCATGAGTCTGAAATGGCAAACATAGCTGCAGATGTACTGACTTTGGATTAATTCCACCGTCGGATGGGCCATATCTCACCTGAAACAGCTAGGAGATTAGTAGCCAAAGGTTTTGTGACAGGAGTTAAACTTGAAGACTCACCATCGGGTCCGTTCTTCTGCGAGTCTTGCGTATATGCGAAGGCTACTCGCAAGCCTGTTCCCAAAGCAAGCGAAGGCACCCATGCTACCAAATTTGGTGAAAAAGTCCACAGTGATCTGTGGGGGCCTGCTCCTGTTGCCACAAAGGGTGGAAAGCAATATTATATCACTTTCACTGATGATATGTCAAGGCTAACTCACCTGTATTTGTTGCGCACCAAAAATGAGGCTTTTGGTGCATACAAGGAGTATGAAATGTGGTGTAACATACAGCTTGATGCTGTCATAAAGATAGTTCACTCAGACCATGGTGGCAAATACCTAGGGAAGGACTTTATATCTTATTTAAAGTCCAAAGGAACTGTGCAGCAACTCACCATTCATGATACACCTCAGCATAACAGAGTAGCTGAACGATGGAACCGTACTATTGTTGAATGCATACGTGCTTTATTGCATGCTAGTGGGCTACCAAGGTTCCTGTGGGGTAAAGCAGTGCACCATGTGGTGTGGCTTATGAATCGAACCTCAACCAGGGCTGTAGACGACAAAACACCTTTCGAGGCTGCTTTTGGAAAGAAACCAGACCTACAACATATCCGTGAATGGGGTGAGAGGGTGTGGGTACGTACTGAAACTGGTGATAAGCTAGGTGGTCATGTTACAGAGGGCCGCTGGTTAGGCATTGATGAACGAAGCAAGGGTTTCCGCATCTACTGGCCTGACAAGCAAACAGTGACAGTTGAACAAAATGTTTACCTGAATAACAACCTGTCAGCTTCTCGTCTTGAGGGGGAGGATTGGGAGCTTATCAAAATGAAAACTGACGTACCCTCCATTGCTCCCACTCCACCTGTGCCAAATGTTGACATCACCGATCCCTCACATACTGGCACTAAAACTGTCAGCTTGCCTGAATCTGAACCTGAAGATGCACCTGTCAAACAAGTGCGCAAGCCTAGTCAGTGTATCCGTGACATTCTAAATGGACATGGAACTTCATCTTACCGATCATCTGACCCCATCATTGCTCCTGGAATCCAGCTCCCCACTGCTATAGATCAAGAAGTAATTCTTGAGGGAGAAGGATCAGCAGACTGGATAATGTTAGCTGAAAGATTAGATGAATATGCACTGGTGGCCAAAACAAGTGAAGTTGAGGCTATTGAGCCCCAGTCTCTGACTGAGGCTATTGAGCCCCGGTCTCTGACTGAGGCAAGACGCCGTCCTGACTGGGAACTATGAGAAAAGGGCATATTTGAAGAATTAGCATTACTAAAAGAGGCTGGAACTTGGGAACTTACCGTACCACCAAAAGACACGAACATTGTCGGCTCCAAATGGGTTTTCCATGCAAAAAAGGATGCAGCTGGAAATGTAGTCCGATACAAGGCCCGCCTTGTAGCCCAAGGCTTCTCCCAGGTCTCCGGTGTTGACTACTTCGACACATTCACCTCCATTGCCAAGCTTGCCTTGATTCAAACCGTACTTGCATTGGCTGCTGCAAAAGACATGGAAATTCATCAAATTGATATCAAAGGCGCATACTTAAATGGAGAACTCACTGATCAAGAGACGATCTATATGGCACAGCCTCCTGGTTACCATGCACCAGACTCCACTGGACAAGTATGTCACCTTTGAAAAATGCTGTATGGACTGAAACAGTCTGGGAGGCATTGGTATCAGAAACTTGTTGAAATAATGACAAAACACTTAGCTTTCTCACAATGTGATGTGGACCAAGCTGTGTTTTTCTGATGAAATGACAAAGGTTCCATGATCATTCTTGTTCATGTCGATGACTGCACCATTGCAGCCTCCTCCACATGGCTTGTTGGTCACTTCAAAACTAAAATATCCGAACATGTTGAAATTACCGACCTTGGCGAGCTACATTGGTTGTTAGGCATAGAAGTAAGACGCAATAGAGAACAGAATACCATCCATTTCTCCTAGCAATCTTATATTGCCTCGATTCTCCGACGCTTCAATTTGGATGAGCTGAAGCCATTGTCGACCCCTATGCAGCCAGGACTACTGCTTTCTATGGGTCAGATGCCAAAAACCACAGCAGAATGGGCACAAATGTGTGACATACCGTATTGAGAGGCCATCGGATCCTTGATGTATGCTGCATTGGGAACACGGCCTGACATAGCATTTGCAGTCCAGTCATTATCCCAATACTCAATGAAATTTGGCCCTACTCACTGGACTGCCGTCAAGAGAGTTTTCAGTTATCTAAAAGGCACAATAGAGCTTTGGTTGACTTATGGGCACACTCAAACTGAGCTGATCGGATACACGGATGTGGATGGCAGTACAGCTGAGGACAGGCATGCTGTCTCAGGATATGCCTACATTGTCAATGGAGGAGCTGTGTCCTAGAGCACAAAACATCAGTCAATAATATTGCTCTCTATGACAGAAAGCGAGTATGTAGCAGCTGCCCATGCTGCAAAGGAGGCACTCTGGCTTTGCTCTCTGATTGAGCAAGTTTTTGATACGAAGCTTTCACCGACTACAATGTTCTCTGACAATCAGTCAGCCATCGCACTTGCTAAAGACCATCAGTATCACGCTCGAACAAAACACATAGATGTACGGTACCATTTTATTTGATAGATCGTTGAGAAGGGTGCTGTTCATCTGGTTTACTGTCCAATGGAGGATATGGTGGCGGACACTCTCACCAAGGCACTACCATCGGCGAAAGTAAAGCACTTCGCAGTAGAGCTGGGGCTGTCCATGGTTTGAGGGGGAGTGTTGGAAATGACAATGTTGCAGTGTGACAAACTGTGTCACCCCGCATATCATATTCATTATTTGCCGCAAATATCTTTTGCGCAGTCACAAAGGAATTCTTTTTGTTCTCCTCTTTTAGATAATCCATTGTTCTGAAGTAGTATATAGTAGCTACATCCATTCCCATCTTCCTCAGTTGTTTGACGTTCTGTTAATGGAAACGGGCATTAGGCCTAGTGCGAGCATAGGGGCTAGGGGAGTTAGGACCAGTATGCTGTCCCATGGTTACATACCACATTTTTCTTTATCCTCACGCATGGACTTGATGGCCAATACATACATAAACCCTCATGGGCTTTTCTCTAACCTCAGCCGTTACACTTTTGTGTCCATCTGAGGTATGCGTACTTTTTCACTACAGATTACTAGTTACTGATTGTCTACTTAGTTAACTGCGCGGCCATTTTCAGGTAGATAATATAGCCGTTACACTTTCGTATCCATCTGAGTTAACTGCACGGCCATTTTCAGGTTATAGGCCCCGGCCGAACTTAGACAGACACAAACCACAAAGACAGCAGCTCGTCTACTAACACTCTACAGCCAACTACCCCACAATGACTACTATGAAGAGCACAACAGGATATTCAAACCCCCTGATCTTCACCGATGAGGAAAAGTTTGATGGCACCAACTGGCTGGACTGGAGCGAGGCGATACTAGTCGCTGCTCGCCTCCGGGGTGCCCGGGCATACCTCGAGGGAAACATTACCATCCCTACTACCACGGCTACCACACGAAAACCACAACCACTCCTACAATCACAACTACAACAGCCAAAACACCTTGGACATCGCTCACCCCTTCCTTTGATGAATATGACGTTCGCGATGCCTGGACAATGGCGCTCCTACGCTACAACATCAAGAACCCTATGGGTCTTGGCGTCAAAACTATCGGTACCACAGCAGAAGCCTAGACCTCTCTAGTATCCCAGTACAAGATCATGAGCGACCTCGCACTTGTCAATGCACAGCAGGAACTATGCGGGATAACCTATCATGACGGTGACGACCTCCTTGCCCATATCACCAACCTCCAAATGAAGTGGGTGAAGGCGAATTCCATTGGGGCAGCGATCAAAGACACCGAATTCCGCATGATAATCTTGCAATCACTACCAGCATCATGGGACTCCCTTGTCACAACCCTTGACACCTACAAGTCCTTGGGAGATGTCATAGCCCGTATCACTATGCATTGGGACTGCATCAACCGTTCGGCTAAGGTCACAACCCCTAACACATCGGCGATTGCACTCAAGGCAGATGCCAAATGGGTGGCCCAGAACCAGCTCATCTGCACCAACAAGAACTGTGGTAGACACGGTCACCTCATCGCAGACTGCTACTGGGAAGGAGGAGGAAAGGAAGGCCAATTCCCACCAGGCTTTGGGCGAAGAGGGGGTGCAACAGGCTCGGCATTGTCGAAGGTCAGCCCCACATCCCCGTCTCCTACACAAACCACAGCAAAGGTGGCAGACACTAAGACTGCATAGGCGCTGACAGCGGCATTCACCCCTTGGGATCAGAGGGATACCCCACCCACAATCCATTACGGCGATAGACACCACCACCAACCAGAAGAAATGACTATGTACCTCATATCGGACAACACTGAGACAGTTGTACCTAGAGTATCGCACGTACCAGAGGAGACAGATGTCCGGGCATTAATGGCAAATGTAGATGACTACAGTGTACTCACTTATGCAGACTCTGGAGTGAGCGATCACTGCTTCGGAAATAACAACAATTTCTCCTCTTATATCGAGTTTCCTGAAGCACGACAAGGGCAAGCTGCAAGCAAAGGAGCATGCTTCAAGATCCTAGGTAAAGGAACAGTGATCAAAGAGTACTGCTCCATTGGGAAATCCACCAAACTCACTTTCCAGAATGCTCTCCACACCCCCAACTTTGCAGCTAACCTAATATCCATTAGCCATTTTGACATTGCGAACTTCACAGTCCTCTTTGGTGCCAGAGAAGCTGTATTCAATGATCCAATGGGCAAGGCCTTCATATCAGCGAAGTGAGTATGGGGAATGTATGTCCTACCTGAAGTGCCCCCAACGGCAATGCCAGCAAGATCTCACGAGAAACCAGTAACAATTGACGGATGGCACCGCCACTTTGCACATGCAGGAATATTGGGGATATGAGAACTCAAGGGCAAAAACCTAGTCGACGGACTGGACATCACTGCCGGAGAGAGCCTACCAGGATCATGCAAGGACTGTATCTATGGGAAGCAAATCTCGAGGCCATATGATGAGGTAGTCACCCCTGAACTGGAGGTACTGGAGCGAGTCCACATCGACCTTTGGGGACCATCACAAGTCCAGTCGACCGGGGGAGCGAACTACATGATGTTGTTTACCGATGGCAGGTTATCATTTAAGAAACCATACTTCCTATCAGAGAAATCAGCGGATGCAACCCTCCAAGCCCTGAAGGACTACAAGGTGGAAGCAGAGAGGCAGACAGGCAAGAAACTGAAGATAATCCGGGTTGACATGGGGAAGGAGTTCATCAACAAAGTGATAGAAGACTTCTGCAGGGAACACGGAATTATCATCGAGTCAACTACACCATATGCACATGCCTCTAATGGAGTCTCAGAAAGGGCAAACCGAACAGTCATTGCAGGCGTACGATGTGTACTCAGTGACTCTGGAATGAAACCGTCACTCTGGGCAGACGGTGCATCATACGTTGTCTACACACTGAACTTTGTACCCTCATCATGCCACAAAGGGAAGGTACCAGCCAAAGTGTGGACAAAGAAACAACAAGATGTATCGCACCTTAGACCCTTCGGATGCACGGCGTACATGAAGGTCCCTAAAGAGGTTAACCCATCAAAACTGAGCCCAGCATCAGTCAAATATCACCTTATCAGGTATTACGGACGTGAGGGCTATAAACTCTTTGACACAAACTCTGGGACATTCATAAAAAGTCAGAACGTCATCTTTGAGGAAGGGTGGGGAAACCGAACACTCCCTATGCCACACGACTACTCCCCCGAAGACTTCCAGATATTCCCAGATGAACCACCCTATTTAGAACCCCTGGACATGACAAAGACCACCACCACAGGACAAATAATACGCGATGTCATACCTATCACACCAAGGCACAAACCAATGGATGTACCGCATGAGAACCCCTCAGAGCCAAGATGTACTACTATACCACAAGCAGCACGCCAAGCACAACTCACCCCCACACAAACCACAATACTACGATGCTCCACATGCAACATCACCCAAACAACAGCAGCACGAGAGTCACATGAATCAGAAGAACACATAGCCGCAGCCAGACAGGGTAATGAGGCTTGGGCAATAGATAGGAGCACAACCGTGTGTGCGAACTATGCACACACTTGACCCATAGACCCTGACCATGACCTGGACTTTGACATGGTGACAGCCCTCCTAGCATCCACCAACCCGAGTCTAGATACCTTCCTACCGAAATCTTACGCTGACACGCTCAAGCAGTGGGACCTCTGGATGCCGCCAATGGAAGCAGAGATGAAGAACATGGAGGATAGGGAGGTCTTCACTAAGGTACCACATCCAAAGGACAGGGAAGTTGTGGGCTCAAAATGGACTTATGACCTGAAGTACGACTCACTGGGTAGAGTTGCCAAGAGGAAGGTGTGCCTTGTGGCAAAAGGCTTTACTCAGATACCGGGACTCGACTTCGAGCAAACTTATGCCTCCGTCGCCCGCTTGGAATCAGTACGGATGGTGAGTGCAATCATTGCGTTCTATGACTTACGACCTTGGCAGGTCGACTTCATCGCCGCGTACCTGAATAGCAAGAATAAGTTCCTAGTCTACATGGAGCAAGCACCTGGTTTTATCACCCCAGGGGAGGAAGACATGGTAAACAGAGTTGATAAAACAATATATGGCATGATGCAAGGGGCACATGACTGGGAGGATGAACTGGACGGCACTTTCAACGCGCTCGGATACTATAGATCCAAGGCAGACCCATGCATATGACATCGGCTCGTCAATGGGGAGTACACCTTATCGTGCACCTATACTGACGACGTCTTAGGAGGATCAACATCCACATCAGAGGAAGCCAAGGCAATAGGGGAGCTTGAGAATTGCTACGACATCAAGAGGATCGAGGAGCCTGGCGGTGGAAGGTATATTCTCAGCATGAGCATGAACCGAGATGATGATACAGGCACCATTACCCTTTCCCAACGTCCCTACTGTGAATGACTCCTGGAAAGGTTCGGAATGAAGGATTGCAACCCTAAGGCTACCCCACTCCCTACCGGCATCACACAGACCAACCTCAATATCCCGCCCACCGATGAGGACACGCACTACATGATGGACAAGCCATACCGGGAGGCACTTGGATCCATCATGTGGCTACAGGCTGCCACTCGCCCCGATCTCTCATTTGCAGTCAACGTACTTGCACGGTATCAATCAAACCCGGGACCGCAACACTGGAAAGTATTACAACATGTCCTCGTGTACATTAAAGGAACTATGAACTACAAACTCTCCTACTATCGCGACTCGAATGAAGGGATTAAGCCAATTGGGTTCGCAGACTCAGATTACACGGGAGACACAACGACCTGCAAATCGACCTCAGGATACGTCTTCAGTATGGCGGGGGGACCAGTCTCCGATTGCCCTCTCAACAACGGAGGTGGAGTATATAGCACTCAGTAGAGCATGCCAACAACTTACATGGATGTACTCCTTCATGAGCGAGGCAGGCCTGGAGCAGGAACGACCTGGGATCCTTTACAACAACAACGCCGGTGCAGTCGCACTTACCGAGAACGCGAAAGGACACGCAAAGCGCAAACATATCCACGTATGCCACCACTATGTCCGAGAGAGGGTAGATGAAGGAGACATCAAAGTCATACATGTTCCCTCGGAAGATAACAAGGCTGATATATTCACAAAGCCCCTACCACGAATTCTACACGAACGTAATGTCAAAGCGCTAGGACTACTGGGACCCGAAGCCGTTTAGGGGAGTGTTAATGGAAACGGGCATCAGGCCTAGTGCGAGCATAGGGGCTAGGGGAGTTAGGACCGGTACGCCATCCCATGGTTACATACCACATTTTTCTTTATCCTCACGCATGGACTTGATGGCCGATACATACATAAACCCTCATGGGCTTTTCTCGAACCTCAGCCGTTACACTTTTGTGTCCGTCTGAGGTATGCGTACTTTTTCACTGCAGATTACTAGTTACTGATTGTCTACTTAGTTAACTGCACGGCCGTTTTCAGGTAGATAATATAGCCGTTACACTTTCATGTCCGTCTGAGGTATGCGTACTTTTTCACTACAGATTACTAGTTACTGATTGTCTACTTAGTTAACTGTGCGGCCGTTTTCAGGTAGATAATATAGCCGTTACACTTTCGTGTCCGTCTGAGTTAACTGCGCGGCCGTTTTCACGTTCAAACGCTGAGGTAAGATATTTAACTAGCCTTTTAGTATTTGTTTTTTGCTTACCTATACGCTCCTGTAGATTGTCGTATAGGTAAATTGTATATCTAGTTGTTTGACGTTCAAACGCTGAGATTGTCGTATAGTCTCTTAATTTTAACAAATGCATACCTATAGTTTACTATGAGGTGACCGTCTGTGGCGAAACACTACTCCTAAGGTGAGAAATGTCCAAAGAGGTGTGTGGGCTGTTTTTAGGTTTCCCCTAATGATTTGCCGCCCGCCCCTCTGAAGCAAGGAATGTAGAACCTAGCAAAACTCAATTCGATGATTGACTACACCAGCAATCAATAATTTTATCCCACTGGGTAATTTTCTTCGTTCTCGGTGGTAAAAAGTCCTAATGTCAAGAAAATTGAGTCAACAGGGAAAAACTTTCCTTGAACGAGATCAGTCGCCGTTGCATCTTTATCCAATTTTTATAGTATCCAGTCGAGAGACCTTTGCCACAACCATCAGCAGTATTTGTAGCATGAAGCATGGCTTGCATATGAAAATATGCATGAATTTGGATAATGTACAAATTACTGACCAGAAACGCAACTGAAGGATATGCAGTACCCGAACCTCCGATCTACCAAGCTTACGGATAAAATGAGCAGATAACATCCACTAAATCCTTCGCGCTGTTATTCGTATACTTCAGTTGTTCCACCTTAATCACATAGTCAACAGGCTCGTCGTCGTCGTTTTCCGAATCGGAACGAAC
>QLPI01012416.1:2010-16544 GCA_003314275.1 Chroogomphus rutilus | reverse complement strand
GTCCTTATGTTTTAACACATACTATAGCATTTGCCCATAGCTTGAAGATGGATGGCACCCAGGCCTTTTCACTTTTCCTATCTTACATAAATAAGACCAACAATGGCTCCATAGATCTGACTAACATTCCAGATGAATATGACATTTTCAATGATGTCTTCAGCAAAAAAACAGGCTGACACTCTTGCCTCACATTGCCCCTATACCCTCAAAATAGAGTTAGAAGAGGGATCCTTGCCTCCCTTTGATCCCATTTACTCCCTTTCTGAAAGTGAGCTTAAATCCCTACATGTTATGAACTGGAATAGACATAGTTGTTATAGTTCTAATGGTAAATTTCCGAATGTTGAAACTAGGGAATGGCACAGGTCACCCATGGGTCAAATGTGGGTGACCAGCACCTGACCTATAGGAAACCCAAACCCGTCAACCCATGGGTTTTTTCCCACAGGTTGACAGGTGTCAGGTGTGCGCATCACCTACATGCCTGTGGCATGTTTGTGTCATAGGTCATGTTCATGCCAACACAAATATGCTGTATGTGCACACACCAACACAAATGCGCAGTATGCACATGCGCCAACATGAATGCACAGTACATGCATGTGCTGATACGAACATGCTGTACGTGTATGCACCGACTTGAATGCACCAACATGGACACATTGTATGTGCACATGTGAATGTGCTGTACGTGCAGGTGCTGATACAAACCCATTGTACACATGCACGTATAGCTTGTTGGTGTTGGCACGTGTGTGTCATACATATGCAGCATGTGTGTCATATGCACGTGCAGCACATGCATGTTGTATGCGTGTGTGGCGTGTGTGTGTTGTATGTGCATGTGTGTCATATGCATATGCATGTCATACATGCACATGTATGACAGGAGCAAGTGTCCAGTTAGGTGTCATATACATGCACATGCACATGCACATGGTTGACATACCAGGTTGGACTGGGTCACGGGTGCTCTCGGCTTGACCCGCACCCAAACCCAAGGGCACCCAACCCGGTGACCCATGCAGGTTGGCCAAACCTGTGCTATTCCCTAGTTGAAACTGTTAGCAACTCCCATAATTATCTCTCCTATCCACACACACTATCTTTCTCTATTTTCCAATCACATCTTCAACCCCATTTCAACACTCAAACACAAGTCAATCAATCCTACAAACCCAGTCAACCAAGTACATGAGTGTAAGGGCAACCTAAGCAGGCATTCTACCCTAGGGTAGTGCACTGGCAAAGGGGGATCTCAAGATTTAGCTTAGCACCTAATTACACAGTGACTAGCATACCTGGCAAAGGGGGAACCAAAGAGAAAACTCTAGGGAACCCTTCACCCTCTAACTACAGTATATAAGTACCATTGTCATGGCACTCTGCATCATTCCAGGCATCACTCTCCATGCTGACTGGGAAGTTGTGCCAGGGCCCTGGTACAGTGGGTGACTGATGAGGGCACAGTCGATAGCCATGATTGATGCTTGTTGATGATGGCTGCCAGTCACAATACTGGCTCAGTGAGTATCTCGCTCAGACCGTATGAACCTCGGCTGGTGCGGTGTCGGTCAGGACTTATTATCTGGGGTTCCTCTGACAACGAGTCAATAAATCAAGTTGAGCTGAGTCAAACATATGAGTCATATATGTTATTATAATGTGCGATGCATGTTCTATTATCCAGCTGCTGCTTAGCTAAGTGCCAGCAAGTAGTGGATTTCTCCTTAACAAACTACCATCACTTGCAGTGATTGCTCATGTGTTTAGATTCCATGTTTATTAGGTTATGGGCCTCAGATATTGTCAAGTCCACGTACCGAGGTCCCGATTATTTGCCAGTGCCAACCGAACAACCATCCTACACCCATGTACAAGTGTCCATGCAGCATGCATAACACTTGGTACACCGGTCTTGGCTCGGTGCATCTGCCACCCACATTCCTCGGTCCGTCTCAGCTTGGGATTTCCTGTCCTTGTATTATCCTCGGACACGACTGTGAAAATATAAGGACTGAAATACTGAAATACTATCTCAGTCTCTTGGAAAAGAGCTCATATTAGAAGTATTTAGCTACCTGAAATACTATCTAAAAGAATGGTCAACAATTGTATGAAATATGAGAATAAACTTGAACTCATACCTCAGTCTCTTGGAAAAGAGCTGAGGTCACAGAGTCACACAACTGTGAAATACAATGGCAAATTCAAACTCCTATCAAAGGCAGATATCAGAGATAATAATGAATAGAACCCATACCCTCTCTCCAATACCATCAGGTCCTGGTTGCTATGAATAAGGAGAAGAGATGTTTGGGCTGAATATCAAATCCTTAACAACGACCCTATTGTTTTATATCCGGCCACTCCCTATTGTCCCATTTCAAGTCACGATCCTATTATCTTGTCTTTCATTGTTCTATCCCCGCTTTGCATTCCTTATTCTAACTCTATTTGCTGTGGACAATAGCCGCATGCTCTGCATACCTTGTTGTCCCACATTCCTTATTCCACATGTCACTTCTTAACCTATATAAGTAGGACATGGATGTACATACTTCTTCATTCTGGGTATCGACTAGGCTTAGGCCCTTCTACCTTCTTCTCTTCTGTTAAGTCCTCGACTCGGGCCGGCATCCTCAGCATCCCCCCGAGTATCTGTCTGTTGCAAATACAGTGGCACGCACGGCAAGTAGGGCGCAACGCATGAGTACGTTGAAGCCAACGCCACTACTCTTAGCCTGCAGGACTTGGCCATAGTCCGCCCGACCTTTCGACAATGCCCCTTGGCAGTACCGAAGTCCGTCAGTATCTGATGCTTGACAGATATACCTAAACTACAAATCAAGTCATATCAATTTTTCATTCAATAAGTGACCTATGGTCTAATACTCAAACATTTGTTTACGACATTGCTTTTGAATCAGGATTACATCCTTTTATCATTGCAGGCCACATCTGTCATATCACTCTACTCCCACACTGCTCATTCAACTACAATGGCTGATATTACAGCACAAATCTTGGCAGCTTCAAACAAACTGTCTACCAATCATTTTCAGGACTGGAAGGAAAGCTGTATAAACAAGGTGCTTTAGTATGATGCCTACAAGATTCTTAATGGCTCAGAAACAGAACCCACACTGCCTGCCAAAGCCACATCTGATGATCACAAGAACATCAGAGACTTCAGAAGTCACAGGAGCAAGATAGCAGGATATCTCCATGTCACTCTTGATGCAGGGCAATGCACCATCATTGCAAATATCAAACCCACAAATGCACATGCCATCTGGACTGCCATCCTCAGTGGCTATGAGTCAAAAGATACCAACTCATGCCTCTTTGCCACTCAGCAATTCCTCTCACTTCACATGAGAAACTCAGACCACAAATCTGACACATTCTCAGAGTTTGGCACCCGATGTGTCAGTACTGCAAACCTCCTTTGGAACCTACTCCCTCCTGGAGCACAGCGGCTATTCCAGATGCAAATGGAACCATTAAAATGCCTACAGTGCTCATGCTGGGATTCACTACTACAGACATTGTTGATGAACTTGCAATCAGCATCATTATCATCAGACTCAGCAACAATGACCAGTGCCAACTCAAACACACCCTTGCATACAAGGGAGTTAGCATGCTGGGTGCCATTATTACCGAGCTCCAAAAAGCAGACAATCTCATACACTCCAATGACATAGCTGTGGCATCGATGCCCTCAGGATCTGCTGGAATGCTTGCTGTGAAAGGCAAGATGGCCTCCACCAACAAGGACTCCTTCAAATGCTCGCTCCATGGGAGGAACACAACATATAATACAAAGGACTGCCAAGCACAACAATGCAACAAGCAAGACAAGTCTAAAGACAAACAAGTGTGCTAATATGGCCAATGATGGGAACAAATCCAGCAATTCTGGCAAAGAAGCTGTAAGCATTGCTTAGGCCACCAAGCTTACAAGTCTCTTTTATTGTCCACACACTTCCACATGTACTGACATGACTTGGAATGCAGACTCGGGTGAAACAGCACATATGACACCATATCGAGAATGGATTCATGACATAGAACCATGTAGAATACCTGTATGACTCGCCAACAATGACATCATATGGGCAACTGGCAGGGGAAGTGTCGTGTTCTCCCCCTTGATTTATGGAAAGCCTGTTGAGTCTGTAGAATTCAGTTGAGTGTTGTATGTCTCTGATATCAAGAACAATTTATTCTCTGTTCTCTCTGCTGTGTGATGAAACAAACTTAAAATCATCATTGAAGGAGAGTGCATATCTTTTCTCAAGAATAACATTCCACTGTTCACTGAATCCATATGTCAAAACATCAGTACATTAGATGGGACAACCCTCCTACACTGTGAATGTACCTTCCTGACATGCACCACTCGCCCTCTCTTCCATCAACATCTTGGCCACATCAGCAAAGATCAACTTGAACAACTCATCAAAGAGGACCTTGCCCAAGGTATCATTGTTGATCCAAAGAGTAAGGTACATGATTTGTGTGAGCACTGCATTACAGGAAAACATCATTGGGATCCATTTCCCCATCTCTCTTCAAACTGCTCCAGCAAACTGCTTGGTCAGATACTGTCAAGTGTCAGGTTACTGACGGACTTCGGTACTGCCGAGGGGTGTTGTCGAAAGGTCGGGCGGACTATGGCCAAGTCCTGCAGGCCAAGAGTAGTGGCGTTGGCTTCAATGTACTCGTACGTTACGCTCTACTTGCCGTGCGTGCCACTGTATTTGCAACAGACAGATACTTGGGAGGATGCTGAGGATGCCGGCCTGAGTCGAGGACTTAACAGAAGAGAAGAAGGTAGAAGGGCCTAAGCCTAGTCGATACCCAGAATGAGGAAATATGTACATCCATGTCCTACTTATATAGGTTAAGAAGCGACATGTGGAATAAGGAATGTGGAGCAACAAGGTATGCAGAACATGTGGTTATTGTCTACAACGAGTAAAATTAGAATAAGAAATGTAAGGTGGGGGTAAAACAACAAAGGACAGAATAATAGGACGTGCCCTGGGGTAGGACAATAGGAAGTGCCCGTTTATAAAACAAGGCTTATAGCCGAGGATAACACAAGGGCAGGAAGTCCCGAGGTGAGGTGGACCGAGGGGTGAGGAGTAGGCATGGAATGGGAATGAGGGGTGTGACCGATATGTGCATCTGACCGAGAACAACTCATTGAATGGTTCGTACTTGGTTGCTAATGGAGTATTTTAGTCGGTACCGCCGAGTTATCGGATCCTCGGTACGTGTACTTGACAGATACACTCAGATATTCATGGCCCTCTGCCAAGAACTCCCTATGGATACCGCTATTAGATGACACTTGTTGATTACAACAGTCATTTCAAATGGGTATACCTCCTAAAGAGGAAAAGTGATGCTTTTGCATGCTTCAAGGAATATGTGGCTGAAGTTGAACTAGAGCTCGGAAGAAAGTCAAACAGCTTTGAGACAACAAGCAGTGAATACATCAGTGCTGACTTGTGCTGACTTTCACAAATACTGCTAGGATAAGGGGATCTCTTGCCAGTACACAACCAAAGCAACACCTCAGCAAAATGGAGTTGCTAAACATGTCAATTGAACCCTTGCTGAAGGTGTAGTTAGCATCCTAAACCAAGCCAAGCTCCTAGTGGGATTTTGGGAGGCAAGCTATCCTCTACCTCATGTACATCCTTAATATCACAACATTATTGGCCCTCTCCAACATAACATCTTATGAAGTCTAGAAAGGACAGAAGCCTGACCTCACCATGTATTGAACCTTTGGATGCCAAGTGTACGTTCACATTCAGAACAGAGAGTGCAAATTGCTAGGACCTCACTCTATAAAATGCATATTCTTTGGTTTCAAAGATGGGTTCAAGGGCTGGAAGGTATACAACCCTGCAGCATATAAAGTATTGGTATCTAGAGATGTCATCTTTGACCAATTATCATTCCCTGGCATAACTGCAAACACTGACACTGTTCCACTACATGCCATCTGGCCAAATGAAGGGGGTGACCTATCAGAAAGTAATGACCAGTGGTACCAAATCCACCAGTACCTGACCTGGATTCTCAAAATCCAGTGGTTCAACCTCAACTCCCTCTTCCTGCTCTCTAGCTTCAACCAGTACATTACATCCTAGCAGAATCCCTGGTTGTGCAAGGTCTTGCCTGATCCAAAAATCCAGGGTCATGGACTACACTGACTTAATAGGATTAACTTAGCATATGACACACCCTGTTGCTTGCAGACAATCCATATTTGGCCAAATTAATGAAAGAAATGTCGAAGAACTCCAAAATGATACTGTCAAACAAGAGCAAGTAGGAGGAGATGCACCTACAAGGGGTGATTCACCCCAAATGCCGGATCAAGGAGGTGTAGAAAATAATAGCTGATCGGATGATACCAACTCTGATAATATTATCATAGGTAACTCTGACAAAGATGATGAAACACTTTCTGGCACTCACATGATTGAATCAGTAAAATACATGTATGGAATAATGGACAAATTTATTCCCCTCCTCGATGCTTTTGAGGTTGTGTTCAATATTTCCACTCAGCAAGCATTCAGAGCTGCCATGCACCCAGAGGATACACCGGTGTATGGAAAGAAGCAATGGCAGGACCAGACCATGATAAATGGATGGATGCTTCTCAGACTGAGATCGATGTGCTCCTGGCAAATGGGACTTGGGAACTAGTCAATTATCTAAGGGACAGCAGTCAATTATCTAAGGGACAGCGGGCAATTATATCGAGATGGGACCATTCACCACTACAAAGATAGACTTGTTGCTCAAGGCAATAACTAACATCTGGGTATTGATTACTATCAGGTTTTTGCACCAACTGCTCGACTTGGAGCCCTTCGTGCAATCCTAGCACAAGCAGCACTTGTGAGAGAGTTCATTAAATCTCTTGATCTCTCAAATGCCTACATAAATGGAGAACTCAAGAAGGAATACAGAGTCTATATGTGACAACCTAAAGGATTCCAGACCCATGGTGAAAACAGTAAACAATGGGTTTGCCGACTCATGAAAGGGATCTACAGACTCAAACAGAGCAGACACCTATGGAACCACAAACTAAGTGAGACACTTGAGAAGATGGGCTTCACCCAAATAAAATCTGACCCAAGCATCTATGTCTGGATCATGGATGACATATGCATCATACTCCCAGTTTTTGTTGATGATATAATGGTTGTGTCACACAAATGCTACAAGATCACTCTTATCAAGGACAACTTATTGAAGTTTTTTAAAATAAAAGACCTTGGACCGACTTCATATCTCCTTGGCACCAAGATTGACTATTATCAGGCAAACCAAATGCTCAAATTTTCTCAACAACAATACATCATAAATATGCTTAACTGGTTCAAGCTTACCAAGTGCAATCTGGTCTCCACACCAATGGATCCAGGAATCCAACTTAGCAAAGCATTATGCCTGACGACCAAGTGCAAAACAGAAGAAATGGCAAAAGTACCTTACATGAATGCTGTTGGTGCTCTCATGTACCTCACTATTGGCACCCAGCCCAACATTGCATACTCTTTTGCCAAACTTACACAGTTCAACAATAACCCTGGTTGAGGACATTGGCAGGCCATGAAACACCTGTTCAGGTACCTTAAAAAGACTATAGACCTGAAGCTCACTTTCCGTGCCAGTGACTCTATATCTTTTCTTCACCCCTTCATCACCTATAGTGACTCTGACCATACCTGATGTATTGACACTTGACACTCCACCAGCAGATATGTAATCAAGATAGGAACAGGAGCAATCAGTTGGTCAAGCAAGAAGCAAGTAGCAATTGCCCTCTCATCTCCCAAAGCTGAATATATTGCATCTGTTGCAACTGGGAAAGAGGTTCTCTGGATGCAAACACTATTGAAAGAACTACATTTGACATTGACAACCCTTTACCAATAATTATAGACAATTGATCCACACTGGCTGTCGTAAAAAATCCTGAGCACCATGGTCAGATGAAGCACATTGATATCAGCCACCATTGGATATGCCAAGTAGTCAGGAACAAGGAAGTTGAGGTGCATTATATACCAACAGGAGAAATGACTGCTGATATCCTCACCAAGGTGCTCCCTCAAATACTAGTCGAACGACATTGTCTGGGACTAGGAATCATATAAGGAGCATAAACATTACATTGAGGGGGTGTATTAGAATGTGCAATGCATGTTATATTATCTGGCTGCTGCTTAGCTAAGTGCCAGAAAGTGGTGGAGTTCCCCTTAACGAACTACTATTACTCATGTGTATGATTATCATGTACATGAAGTAGAATTACTAAACTAAAAGCACTACCATCACTCACAGTGATTTCTCATGTGTTTAGATTCCACATTTATTACAGTATAGTAGACTTCCTTGATACAGATTTCAGTCAAGCTCAATTTTAGCTTAAAATTTTGTAGATTAAATTTTAAAAAATATATATAACAGTTAAGAAGTGTCTTGAGAACATCTTTGCTCTATATTATGGGGGCAAAAAGGCTGTTGTTGCAGCAGAGTAAATTTTTTTTGTGCAACAGGTCAAAATGTCACACATAGGGGTCCTTGATAAAAGCGTGACACCTAATTCTCCATGCATGGAATTTGTGGCCCGGTGTGATTGGTCATCTATTTCTTTATATTATTAGCATGTTGCATGTCACACTTTGGTAGCCCCAATATCTTCGTGGTCAGATTAAGATCAATTTAGGTCAAATACCACTTGGAGGTTTTGTAATTAGCAATAGAAGATGAATAGCTTTCCTAATACAAACAGCTTATGACAAAACCTCTCAGAAAAAGTGAGCAATTACTGATTTAATATTATGTGTATCAAAATCGAGCAAATTTTAGATGAAGATAAATTACTCCTAAATGCAATTCTTCTCCCTCCCTTATGTGGTTTGGCTTAAATGTTGCTCATATATAGTAGATTCTTTGTGAAAAACACTCTTTCACTGGAATGAGAATAGACCTTGGAAAATCAATTTGTATCAAGGAGGTATCCTGTATCAAGGAAGTCTACTATACTTTATATGTCACATCCATGTGGGTACGGCATACATCGCATACGTGGTGGCATGTACATCACATTCATCATGGTGCATGCGCATATGTCATGTACGCCACATACGTGGCGGCGCATGTGTGCATATGGGCATTGTGTACATCGTGTTTGTCGCGGCATGTGCGCATACGTCACGTACATGGTAGCGCATGCATCATGTTTGTCATGGCGCATATGCATACATCATGTACATTGCGTTTGTCATGGCACATGCGCATATGTCGTGTACATCACATTCGTCATAGTACATGCACATACGTTGCGTATGTGGTGGCACGTACATGTAATGGGTGTTGTATATGTTGTGGTGCATGTGTGTATGTTGCATTCATGGCGTCGCATGTGCATATGGCGCATTCGTCGCATTTGGGGCGTCACGTTCATGTCGGCATGTGCACATACGCATTTGTCGCGTTTGTGTCGGAGTTGATGCCCCAGGTTGGGCCCAGGTCATGGGAGCTCGTGGCTTGACCCATACCCACACCCAAGGACACCCAACCCAGTGACCCGTGCGGGTTGGCCTGACCCATGCATTTCCCTACCTGTCTACCTATGGGAAACAAACCATGGGTTGATAGATTTGGGTTTCCCATAGGTTGGTTACAGGTCACCCACATTTGACCCATAGGTGAACTGTGCCATTCCCTACCTCTGTCTCAGAAGTTAGGGATATAATGAGATCTGGAGGACATAGCACATAAGCTGAGACCAAACCCTACTCCAAAACTCATAAAGTTACAACCTTGCTGAGATATAACTTAAGAACCTTGACAGTCACATTCTTAACTTCAGGATGTTTTCTAAGTCTAGTGGATCTGAGATAACCTTGGACAAATGAGCCAAGTTATCAATGGATGAGAGGTCAAGCCAAAGCATCTGTTAACCCTCTAATTTACAAACATTTCTATATATGGAGCTTCAAGCTTTGGGCCAGATTCATTCTTAGGTGACTGGGAAGTGACTGGTGTCAACTGGGCCAAAGCCTTCAGGGCATTAGAAACTGCTACACCAATATCCCCAACTATTCAAACATTCAGCCTAACTCTACCACATTTGCCATCTCAGCCATATGCTCTATCAGTCTTCAAATTCAGTACACCTCACATATCTAGCCTATTTTATCTTGGTATCACATGTAACATTCAATATGCTCCACTTATTATGTCCATCCTCTATATACTCACACATCTGTCTTTACCTTTATTACTTTTAATATTTTCTCATATGTTCCTCTCCACTTTCCTTATTCACAATTCCATTCTGTCATTTCTATTTCTGATATCCAATCTGTTACTACAATCCTTATAGGGTGACTCCTTTGGCAATTGGGGTGACACATCACTCCTCAATGTCATGGAGGAGATTAAGATTGGGACATAGTATTCTGTTCCTACTTTTTTGATCTTTGAAATTTCTTATCTATTATAGAAATCTATTTCACTCCTTGAAGATTTACAAGGAGTATAAGATCTTGTACATTTAGTAGTCTGCTCTTCGGTCAGATGATCAACTAAGATTTCAACTAAGCTTTCTCTGTTCACTTCTGTCTTCATTTCCATTCTTGCTATTACATTCAGTCTATACAAAATTAGGGTCCCATGTGTTCCAGTGGATGCAACATATAAGTTGAAGCCAAACCCTATTCAGAACCTCGCCATTGCTTTGCCTTTGGGAGATATTACATTTGGATTATGACTACATCATTTCTATATCCTAACACAGGGTGTCATATCTGTCTGAAATGATAGTTTAGAAGGTACTACTTATCCATACATAGTCAATCAATGGATTGTATCAGGTGAGCCAGTTATATCTGAGTATACCAAGTGTATGCATCCAGAGAGGAAATAGGTAGGTAATTCTACTTATTTTGTAATTATGGAATTCATACAATCATTTAATAATTTGAGTGGTATGGGGGAAATATAACATGTGAGAATACTGTAACTTTGTATATAAGAAGATTTGATAAAGCTACAAGTGGAACCTGAGTGTATTAAACATTTAAAGGGGGTATTCAAATAATTTAGAACAGATTCAAAAGACAAATTAATTATTGAAAAGTAGAGATTAATAAGAGCCAAAGTATTGAGCTTAACTTCTTTCCTATCACTAACCAAATCAATGTAACCTTCAGTGTACATAGAGGCCAGAGGTTGCCATCTATTATTTTATTTCAGTTTCCTTAGCCAAACTGTCAGATTTGGTACCTGAGGTATTAGATGCCTTGGAATTAGAAGTCATAGCAGTAGTCACTGTTTCTAAAGTAGATTTGTGACATTCTACAGCTTTATGATTGTCAGCACTACTATAGAGCAGATAGGAGATTCTGATCAATATGCCTCTGATATTCCTTTTGAATCATTTTTCTGTCCTTTCTGAGGTTATTTGCTGTTAGCTCAGTTTGGCTAGGATATATTACTTCTTCCCTTCCCTTTAGACTAGCTATTGGAGGACAAATCATTGGTCTACTGATGGCAGGTGGAGTTCTGACTGGACTATAATCTAAGACCCCTATCTTATGACATAATCCCAATAACACCATATTGAGACATTTCATCACATGTAAGTTATACCATCATGCACATTTCACATATCTATCTTGACAATCTACTGTATATAAAAGAGAAAGAATTACCCTGAATAACAAGTAGTTCAAGTTCTAACAATAATTTTCTGTTGCAAGTCAAGCATTCTTCTCTTGTCTGAGCTCCCTGTAAATATTGTTGTAGCAGTCTTTTTTCTTTGCTTGGCTCTTGGTCTTAACAGATTAAGAGCCTCATTCTTTATCACTATACTACAAGGCATACAGACCATGATGAACTATGGCAAGGACTATAGCAACTATGCCACTGAAGTATGACATTTACAAATTCTATGACCTGAAACTCACCAAAGACAACAGGACCTCCTAGAAGCACAAGATGATTGCAACTGCTAATGACAGAGATTCATATCTGGACCAGACATGTTCCCTACCACTGCATCCATAATGACTTTGCTTGCCAAACTCAAGGAGGAATGGTAGGGCAGAAAGAATAGCACCTATAGTCAAACCCTTCGCTACATTTCCCCAGAGTGTCAGGTAGCAATTGACACAACTGATGAGGTGGCTGAAGCATGGCAAATCCTAGTCAGGAAATTTGAATCAAATGACCCAAGCAAGATCAGTATAGTACACAGCTGATGTAGGTTTGCTCTAGGTAATTAATACCTAAAAGCCTGCATGCACTGGTCCTTTTCTCTGGCAGGATATACAGTAGCATAGTTGTTTCGCACAGCTGGATTAAGTTCTGTGACTTATGAGGCTACTATATGGCATGTAAAAGGAGGATATGAAAATGGAATATAGCATGATCTGTGACTATATGTGACCCATTGATGAGACTAATATATGTTAGTGATTTGGATGTGACCATGATGTGTCACATATGACTAATACTTGGACTTGAACTTGGACTTGTTTACCAGAGTCTAGACATTTCTAAACTTAGTCTTGACTTAGACTTGAAGACTTGACTTAGGGCTTTGTAAGGGTAACCTAAGCAGGTATTCTACCTGTTGAACATGATGATGGCAATACAGCTGCACATGAACCAGAAGGGGGCGGCTAAGATCCTCTGTAGCAGAACTACAGAACCCAGGTGTAACAAGACCCAGCTTAGATATGGATGACGCACCAAGGTACAGGATTAGTATGATGATTAATAATATCTATTATTTTGAGATGTATATAAAGGATGTGATGAGATTCAAATAGAACAAGTCCTTGAGAGATTAAATCTCATTAATTAATATTCCCTCAATCTACACAGTTTATGCAGAACCCAGGGAGAGTGCACTGGGAAGCGGTCAAAAGAGTTTTTCACTACCTTAAGGGAATGAAGGACACCTGCCTTATCATTGGAGGAGTGCAAAAAGGGCTAGAGGCCTTCTCAGACATGGACTGGGCCTCACAGGAGCATAGACACTATCTCAGGGTATGTGTTCACCATAGATGGAGGAACAGTTTTTTGGAGTTCAAAGAAGCAACAGATTGTTGTATTGTCAACTACTGAAGCTGAATACATCACTGCAACTCATGCTGCAAAGGAAGCACTCTGGATCCACATGTGTCTGACAGAAATTGCATGGCCACTTGAAAAACCCATCACATTCCACCTTGACACCGTCTCCACCATCTCTATTACCAAGAACAATGAGTACCATCTCTGAACAAAGCGCATCAATATCTGCTACCACTTTATCCGTCATGTGGTACAGGAGGAACTCATTCCTGTTGACTATGTCCCAACCGATGACATGGTGGCTGACATGTTCACAAAAGCTCTCCCCCAGCACAAGGTTTTGTGTCTGAATACAATGGTTGGACTGCATTCAGCTTAAGGGGGAGTATTGGAGTAAGGACTGATAAGCATAGAATGCAGTAAGGTATGGAGGTCCTGGCCATGTTTGACCGGGGGACCATATATATGTCAAACAAGTAGATAGCAGCCCCTCAGTGAACTGCCCATTCACTGAGGTGTGTATTCCTTTTGTATGGGTAGATACACAGACACTCATGATATTACAGTCTTTCTGTATCTAGGTATAGTAACAATACATAGCATAGTGAACCACCCATTCACTGAGTCTTCCTGTATCTAGTTACTGTGCATAACCGCTACATTTTTTTACTCATTAACTGTCAGCAACAAGACTATTCAAATGAGACCTAGGATAATAAATGATCACATCTTGGCAAATTAGACATAGATTTGCTGCATTCTTTTTTTTGCAAAGAAAGCTGATATCCTAGAGCATCAAAATATTTCCGCTATTGTAAATTTAAATTGAATTTCCTATCAAATATATTACCCAAAACTTCTGAATATGCAAACAGTTTTGTTGCTTACAATAGGTTATTCACTAGCATATAATTATTGACCTCCATATATTCTTGTTTCGGATTCTATATTTTATCTATATTTTGTCTATCATATCTCAATCTACCTCCTTTTTTTGTTTTGAATCCGTTCAAAATAATGCAATAGCTATTGCTATCCTGTATAGTACGGATGCGGCTATAGGGGACATCTATAGGTTCTCTCTACATCAACAAAACATAGCACCACGGAGCTATACACTCCGGGGGGATTTCAACTTCAGATTTTTCTAAACCTATCTAGGGATGTATTCTAGAAACCGTTTTGTGGTTCAATAACACAAATGTTGAGAGGTTTGTGGCAAAAAGTATAGGCACCAGTGTTAGATGACAGTGGTACGCTTGAGATTGTACAACTCTTGCAGACAAGCAGCAATCTCCTGCACTTCCTAACCAATCTCCATATCCAAAATGATCATTAATCCGTAGAGAAAGGGTTTTAGAATGAGGACCGATGTTACGGCCTACATTCCT